>JADRCD010207794.1:0-40000 GCA_019843815.1 Montemys delectorum | reverse complement strand
CCTATAGGGCATTTTCTTGATTAGAGATTGATGGGGAAGGGCCCAGACCATTATGGGTGGTGCTACACCTTGGCTGGTGGTCCTAGGTGTCTATAAAAAAGCAAACTAAGCAATTCAGGGAGAGTAAGCCAATAAGCAGCACCCCTTCCTTGCCCCTGCCTCAGCTCCTGCCTCTAGGTTCCTGTCCCACTTGAGTTCCTGTCCTCACTGCTTTTGATGAACTCTTCTATAGAACAGTGAGTGAAAAAAGCCCTTTCCTCCCCATGTTGCTTTGGTTATGGTGTTTCATCACAGCAATAGTAACCCTACTAAGACAATAACTATGCCCTTTCAGCTGATTAATAAATGTGTTTGTTCTTTTGTGGGGGGATAGGGTCTCACTATGTAACTATGGATGACCTGGAATTCTCTATGTAGAATAGACCGACTTCAAACTCATAGAGATCCACCTGCCTCTGTCTCCCAAGTGGTAGAATTAAAGGTATGTGCAACTATGTCTAGCTTTACTACTGTTTCCTTAATCAAAATTTATGTTCTTGGCCTTTCTTTCTTCCTTACGGATAAGGCCAAAAGAGACACACTGGCCACTATAACCACCTTAAAAAGGGCTCTACAAATGTTATTAGCAGCATGGCCTTTTTGACCAAATCCAGCAACCAGAACCTCCTATCTTTCTCAATAATGTCTGAGCAGCTACCACTAGGTACAAAAGCCATGATCTCCTGGTCCCTCTTGATCAACTGGATCCTAACACACTTCCTGCTAGAACTTGGTTTTTGGCTTTAATCCCAATTTCATCCAGCATGATTCCTTCTGCAGTCAGTTCTCACTATGTGCCTCAGTGTCAATTTTAATGTGAAGTTGTTTTATCACCTTTTTATTTTGCATGAACACAACTTCAGATATGAGGGAGATACTGTGGGTGTATGTATGTGTGACTGTGTGTGTGTGTGTGTGTGTGTGTGTGTGTGTATGTGTGTGTGTGTGTGTAGCCCAGAGGGTCAACCTTGGGTGCCATTCCTCAGGAACCATCCATCTTGTTGTATTTAAAAATTACTTAATTATTCAATTAGGTCTCCCACACCCATGCCACCTCTCTCTACCTCCCTCCCTCCTCAGTGTGTGTGTGTGTCTGTCTGTCTGCCTTTTTTTTTTTTTTTAATTAGAGCACACATTGGACACAAGATACATGTAGAGGTAAAAGGACAACTTGTGAGAGTTAATTCTCCCCTTCAATCATATGGGTCCCCAAGAATCAAACTCAGATTGGCAGATTTGGCAGCAAGCACATTTACCCACAGAGCTTGACTTTCTTAAGATTTATTTTCTTGAGGGCTGGAGAGATGGCTCAGTGGTTAAGAGAACTGACTGCTCTTCCAGAGGTCCTGAGTTCAATTCCCAGCAACCACATGGTGACTCACCACCATCTGTAATGGGATCTGATGCCCTCTTCAGGTGTGGCTGAAGACAGCTACAGTGTACTCATATATATAAATAACTATTTTTTTAAATTATCAATAAAGAATGCAAATAAAATATACTCTAAAACTGTTGCTTAACAGATCTCTTTTAAAAATGTTTAAATGTGGTCTATTTTGTTACAAGATTGTGTGAAACAGGCATTTTCTTATATTGCTGATGTCAGATTTAAATGATAAAAACCCTTGTGGCCAGGTGGTGGTGACACACACCTTTGATCCCAGCACTTGGAAGGCAGAAGCAAGTTGGATTTCTGTGAGTTCAAGGCCAGCCTGGTCTACAGAACAAGATCCAGGACATCCAGGGCTACACAGAAAAACCCTGTCTCAAAAAAGAAAACAAACAGAAATTCTTGTGAAGGACTATGTGGCATATCTATCAATGTTTCAAACACATTTTCCTTCACTTTGTGTAATTTACCCTTGTAGAAATACATGCAAAGGAACAGGTTATTCACTGAGATATATTTAGTAATCATAAAAAGTTAAAAAATAATTCAGTCTATCAACATGGAATTGATTAAATAAACTCTCTAAGTACCATATAGCTAAAAACAGGATTTAAAAGAAATGACAGAGGCTAGAGAGATGGCTCAGCAGTTAAGAGCACTAACTGCTCTTCCAGAGGTCCTGAGTTCAATTCCCAGTAACCACATGATGGCTCACCACCATCTGTAATGGGATGCACTCTTCTTTGTGTTTGAAGACAGCTGCAGTGTACCCACATACATGAAGTAAATAAATAAATCGTTAAAAGATGATTTAAAAAAAAAGAAATGACAGTTTAGGGGTGGTGGTGTACATCCATCCCACAGCCTGAGAGTTTTCTGCCTCTGAGAGATTTCTACCTGGGGCAAGCAAGAGAATCAGAATTTACATAGTGTGTTCAAGGCTGGCACAGATTGAGTCTATAATACTGTCTGAAAAAAACAAACAAAAAAGCAAAAAACAAAAGAAACAAAAACAAACAAACAAAAACCCAAAAGAAAGCAAAAAGACAAAGCTTCCTAGTGTCACAGAAGTTATCCTTAATGTACTCTAAATGAAAACAAACAAAACTATGCACTGTATGTTCTGTTATGTACAAAACAAACTCCATTAGGACGTTCACAAAACCAGCAATAGCATCTAGCTCTGTGAAATATACCAGACTTGGTGGGGAAGGAGGGGAGGTTTTTTTTTTCTTTTTTACTATAAATTTCTTCTTTCTTCTTTCTATTTTTTTGTTATGTGTACATGTCTGCTCTGTGTGTGTGTGTGTGTGTGTGTGTGTGTGTGTGTGTGTGTACACATGCAGAGGTCAGAAGAGGCCCCTGGGCCCCTGGGTCCCCTGTTACAGATACTCTAAGCTACATGCTGTGAGTGCTACAGCCCAAACTCAAGTCCTCTGGAAAAGTAGCAAGAGCTCTTAATAGCTAAGCTATCTCTCCATCCCCCAAGATAAACATCTTTATATTTCAAAACTAATTTTGAATCAACTTTTCATATGATTATGAAAATTTAGCCATCTGCCAGGTCTGGTAACTCATGCCTTTGATTCTACCACTACGTAGACAGAGGCAGGAGGATCTCTGTGAGTTCCAGGCTGACCAAAGCTACATAGTGAGACCGATTCTCAAAACACAGACAAAATATGTACCCAGAGTTGTATTTTATTTAAAAATGTGTATGGCACATTCATATAATGAAATGTTATTCATCCATATAAAGAAATGAGTTATCAAGGCACAAAACGACAAGGAGGAACCTAAACACCTACTGAAACACAACAGAGGCCCATCTGAAGAGCTTAGACACTGAATGAATCCCATTATTTTCAAAGAGACAAAACTTTAAAAGTCAGTAAGATGAGTCATGGAAAGGAAAGGGGCAATGAGAAGGATGAATGAATAGGTGAAGCACAAAGGATTTTTAGGACAATGAAATGATTGTTTTACATCTTAATGTAAATATATGAGACTATGAATTTGTCTAAGTCCAGAAAGCTGTACAACACAAAGAGCAGACCCTAATATAAACTGAGCTAATATTCAGTTGCAAAAAATGTACCACATGCCGGGTGGTGGTGGTGGCGGTGGTGCACGCCTTTAATCCCAGCACTTGGGAGGCAGAGGCAGGTGGATTTCTGAGTTTGAGGCCAGCCTGGTCTGCAGAGTGAGTTCCAGGACAGCCAGGGCTACATAGAGAAACCCTGTCTTGAAAAAAACAAACAAAAAAAAACAAAAAAAAAAAAAGAAAAAGAAAAAAAAGAAAGAAATGTACCACACTAACACAAGAAATTATTAATAAAAGCTAAATAGAAGATACAGAGGGAAAAAAAAAGGAGCTCTACTATTAGCTCAGTTTTCTATAAGTTTATAATTCCTCTAAATGTTTAAGTCTGTGGATTTTTAAATGCATATGTGTGCATATAAATGTATACACAAGGGCTAGAGAGATGGCTCAGCAGTTAAAAGCACTGACTGCACTGCCAGAGGTCCTGAGTTCAATTCCCAGCAACCAACCACATGGTGGCTCACAACCATCTGTAATGGGATCCGATGCACTCTTCCAGTGTGTCTCTGAAGACAGCTGCAGTGTACTCACATAAGTAAAAAATAAATATCATAAAAAACGTTTAAAAAAATAAGTGTATACACAAATGTGTGCAATAAATGCCTTACACGCTCACTGCAGGGTGCTTAACAAAGTACAGTACTTTCTACCACACAGCCTTAGTTCAAGAGCAAGGTTAAGTTCTGCAGTGGAGAAATCTGATCCTAACACTATCTAACTGTATGGTCTTATGCAAGTTGTCTCTTTAGACTTAGTTTCTCCATCAGTAAAGTAAAAAACACAGCAATCCCCTCTAAGAAAATGCTGCGTGCAAAATGCATAATGAAAATGAGAAGCTCGAAATAACAGCGCACTATGAAGGCAAAATTATTATTCAAAAAATGACTGAATCACTTCAGATACCAAGTTTGCTTCAATACCAACCTATCGATAATAGCCTTGTTTAGGGCCTCAGATTCTTAATTGTGTTACTTAGAATGCAATCCTCATTGTCTGAGAGCCAGTCCATATAATTCAACCATTCTTTACTCCATAAATGTTATTTTTCATCCTGGTTTGGCCCTACATTACAGGCTCAGGCCCTAGAACCCCTTCTATCTGTCCCTCCCGTCCCATCCAGACCCGCTACCATTGAGGCTCCGCCCCTGTCTCCTCCCCGCTCCTTCCCCTAACTCATCACTCCTTTCTTTTCCAGAAGCTGAAAGAAGCCCCTACCCAGATACTCGTAGTCCGGTAGAGCTAGGCGCTCGGGACTCAGCATCCTTTGACCGGGTATTTTCCACGCTCCAGCTTTCTTCTTCCGGAACCCAGGTTACAGCCTGTCTCTGTTGCCATGGCACCACGCGGCCAGAGGAGAACTAGAAGGCTGAGCGGGTGTCACATAAACAGTCTCCGACTAGCAACTTGGAGCCTAACACACAAGTTCCGGAAGCAGTCACTTAGAGTGTTTTTCTTTAACTCCCATTTTTGGGACTTGGTTTTAGAAGCTTTGAAGTAAATTCTCTGAATGTGTCGTATTTTGTGATGCTGAAGAATTACTATCAGCGGCTCATATCCTCAATTTCTGGATTTCATAATTTCTGTTTATCCTAATAATGATCATGCATGGCCTCGCATAACACTGAGATCTCATTATCTATTATTAATCAGTTTTATGATTTACTCTCTCAAGTTGGTACAATTTTTTCTTTGTATCTTGGCAGCTTCTTGAGGGCCAGACACGTCGTTAGCCTCTAACAGGGTTAGATACATAGAGGTACTCACTAAAGTCCACTGACTACAATCCAAGGGATCCCATATGGTGAAGACAGAGTACCAACTCCTTCAAGTTGTCCTCTGACCTCCACACGTCCAGTGCCCCAAATATGTATCTGGACACGATCTCATTGTATTGCCCAGGCAGGCTTGGAACTTGATTTGTAGACCAGGCTAGCCTTGAATTTAAGAGATTTGCCTGCCCTTGCAGATCCCAGAGTTTTTAATGTTTTAAAGATGTGTGCCCCTACACCCAGTAAAATGCAATTTTTTTTTTTTTTCCGAGACAGGGTTTCTCTGTGTAGCCCTGGCTGTCCTGTAACTCAGGCTGTAGACCAGGCTGGCCTCGAACTCAGAAATCCACCTGCCTCTGCCTCCCAAGTGCTGGGATTAAAGGCATGCGCCACCACTGCCCGGCTAGTAAAATGCAACTTTAAAAACTACTCACCAAGTCCTCTGTAAGTTAATGATCATTCCTCTCAAATTCCTTTTAGCCATTAGAACCTGCTTCTACTTCTTATTATTTGACATCTTGTCCAAATGGCTTTCCTTTTTCCTACGAAGACACTTCACTTCTCAAAGGAAATGGATTGGAAACTAGAGCATTTCTTACTTACCCTACCCTCAGCTGCACCCTTTGTGAAGAAGACAGACTATTCCTCTCTTTTCAAATAACCAGATTTTTTTCTTTTTTTTTCTTTTTTCTTTTTGCTCTTCCCTCTGCGAAAGAACAGGAAAGAGATCTGTAGCACTTGTCAGAGTCCAAACCTAGCAGGAAAAGCCACTCGATCCTCACTTTTTTTGTTTGTTTGTTCGTTTTGTTTTTTTTTTTTTAAACTAAGTCCCAGCCCCTTCAACAAGGAGAAATTTTGCAAAAGTAGATGTTTTGTGACAAAGAAAGAAAACAAATTTATGCCATCAAAAGAGTGACTGGGAATCCCACAGACCACCTACACTGGAAGAAGTAAAGAGGAGGCTCTTCTCTATGTTCTGAGGGGCCTATTCTTAGCCTCCTCCAACAAGGAGCTACTCAGACCTTGTAATTCTCCCTTTCCCTTAAATTTGTATATATGCCTCAATTCTAGGCTCCTGTGAGTCACTCTGAATTTGGATGTGGTAAGAAGAAAGGAACAGAGCCACACGAGAGGCAGTGTTTGGTGTTCTGAGGTAATGAATTTTCCAGCTTGGTAGTTGATATGAAGTCCTGCAAATTTTGTTAAAATTAATTGCCTTTTCCTTCACCACTCCTCCATATAGCTTGAGGATATAGAAATTTAATGATTTTTTTAATACTTGGGCTTATTACTGTAATGTAAATAAAGTAATAATAAATTTTTAAAAATTGAGATAGAGTCTTATATATCTCAGGCTGGCCTGTATCTCACTAGGTAGCCAAAGACGACCTTAAACACCTGATTTCCTCCCCCCCCCCCACCTCCATCTCTGGATTGCTAAGATTATAAGCATGTACCACCAAGTCTGCTTTATTTGGAGCTAGTATGGAGTGCAGCCATGTTAGACAAGCACTCTATCAACTGGCTACAACCCAATCTCTAGGATGGTAAATGTTAACAATGACCATTTCATCTAACTCCCAAGCAATCTGACTTTCAGATGATTTTCACATATTTTCATGTGTCCTCATGAAAACTAAAGCAATTACCCTTTTTCTAAGTAGGAGAACTGAGGCATGGGTCATAAAAAAAGGGACTTGCTTAATGTCGTCCATCTAGCCAGTGGGAGGGCTGGAAGTGAATCTCCACTATATCAACATCAGGCTAGTGGTCTGACCACTAAACCACACAATCTTTTTTAGGGATTTGTTGGGTTGGTGTTTATTTACTTATTTTTCTTTTTTGTTCTGTCTTGCTAGCAACTGGGAGCTCTCAGATAAAAGCAGAAAGTTTTGAATTCAGGCTACACACTTGACATCCTCTTATTTGTGGAACATTATCCTGGGACTTGGAGGGTGCTGCTATTGGGGTCTGTGTGGTGAAGCTGGGAACCAGCCCCAAGAATAGAGCTTTGTTTGGGCATTAACCCATTTGCGGTTATAATAATGATAAGTTTCAGCACCAGTGGCGCCCGACTGTTAATGACTCAAAGAGAGCTAAATAAGAACAAGATGTCACCACTGGAGAGATGTGTGGGTCTTTTCTACAGTTCCATTCCTTCTGTTAAAGTCCCAAGGATCCTTATGCTAAAAGCTAGTCTTGCACTCTGAGTGTTCTAAGGAAGCAAGCCTAGGAAAGACAGGAGGTTGCTAGTCTGGAGCTTTAAATATTAGGAGTTTCGTAGAAATATATTGGCTGTACCTAGTGGTGGAATTAATGACTATGTCTTCTTTCTTTATATTTTTTTCTATATCCTTCAAATTATCCATCTATGAAGAACTGAAAACAAACAATGGTAAGTATGATGACCTTTCTGATAATGTTTGTGTTTCCAAAAAGAAACCACTGATTTGGGGGTTTTTTCTTTGGTCACAGATTACATAATAAATTTTGGCAACACATACATGGTAGATTGATTTTTCAGTGAAACATGCACATTAGTCTTTAGCATAGAAATGAGAGCTGGGAACATAGTTCAGTAGTTATGAGTATGTACTGCTCTTGCAGAGAAACTGAATTCAGTTCCCAGCACCCACATTGGGAGGCTCATAACCTTGTATAACTCCAGCACCAGGTGATCCAGCGCCCTCTTCTGGACTCTGCATGCATCTGCGTGCACACACACACACACACACACACACACACACACACACAAATAAAAATATATATTAATTTTTAAAATAAATGTATAAAAGAGTTCTAGAGGTATTTATTTTGTGATCTAGTTGAGTGTTAGTGAAAAAAAAATGTATCAGCCCTCAATTTAGGTAGATTGTCAGGTCCCTATATTATCATAACATATTTCTAAAAATTTACCAAAACAAATAATCAATCAAAAGATGGCTCCACTCTCTGGAAAAAACAACAACATAAAAAACAAACAAACAAAGACATGGCAGGGCTGGGTCAAAAATGGCTCAGTAAGAGCTCTTGCTGACTTCAGATCCCTAACACCCATGTTTTTTAAAATGGGCATGGCTACATGTGCTTGTAGTCGCAGTACTGGGTAGGCAGAAGCAGAGACAACAGGATCACTAGGGCTTACTGATGACTGGCAGAAATGAAGAACAAGCAAGCTCCAGGTTCAGTGAGAGATTCTGTGTTAAAGGGACAAGGTAAATAGAGCAATAGAAGTGGATACTTTTTGTCCTCTTCTGGCCTCCATTAACAGAGGCACATACAATACCAACCTACCAGGCAAGACATGTCCACTGTTGTGAAAGTAGCATGAAGACTGTGGAGACAACCAATGATCACTGACTGGTTTGAGACCTGCTGCACAGGAGGGAATTCAAGTCTTGTACCGTGGCTTGGGAGCACGGACCTTAGGAACAGTTCCTGCTACTGTTGTTCTGCTAAATGGACATGCTGCAAAGCTGCCTTCTAAAAAGGGGGCAGAAAGCATGTAAACCAACGGGTGGCAAAGAATGCAGTGAAATAAGGGCTTCTGGTCATGACACGGCTGTGCCTTCGTGAACTCACTGGAGCTCTGGTTCCTGATCAAGGCCTGTCAGTCAAGCAACACTAAATGAGACTCAGTGGCCTACAGAAATAAAGAATACAAGAGACATGAACATAAGGAGAGGACGCACTGGGGAAGTGTGAGGGGGGAGAATTGGGGATGGATGGGATCAAGATATATTGTGTACATGTATAAAAAAAAAAGTAAAAAGAAGAAAACACTAGAACAGGCTCTTCCCATAGGGTAGAATGATGACACCAAGCCCAAATCAAAGACACACCCATGTTGGGACATACTGATTTGTCAACTTACTATGCTATAATGTCTGATCACATAAAGAGAAAATTAATAGATATGTTTGGATCTGCAAATGCCCTAGTAAGGGACTGAAAAAGAAAAAAGGTGAAGACTACAGAAAAGTAAACACATGGTTTTTAACCTCAGGGAAACAGCAAGGAAAGAAGAAATGAAAGCTGGATTATTGCACTACAAAATAGGTTCAAGAAACTAGGATGTGCTTTGTCAGTTCATCAGGCAGAAAGACGCTAATGGCAAAATAGCCACTAAGAAATTCAGGTCGTGAAATGAGTACTGAGCCACTGGGCAATTCTTGAAAGACATAAAGCTTTCACAAAGCACAGTGGAGGCTAAGGGTTATGCCACTGCCTAAAATGCAACGTGTTTACATTTTTAAAATGCTATCTAATCATTTTGAATTGCCACACAAGTCAACACACCAGAGTTCTGGAGAAATTTCAAGTAAAAAGAAAATTTCATGCCAGGAGTATTGGCACATGCCTTTAATCCCAGCCCTCAGAAGGCAGAGGCAGGTGAGTCTCTGAGTTTGAGGCCAGTCGGAGCTACATACTGAGACTGCCTCAAAACAAACAAACAAACAAACAAACAAACAAAAAGAAACAAAGAAAGAAATATCCTTAAACTCTTGAGTATTTAAGAATCATTAATGCTTTATATATCGTTAAAAGAACATTGCTTAAATTTAACTGGAGTTAAAGGCAATTAGAGATTTTACCTTTTTGTTCTTTCATATTTTCAAAGGCTACAAAAATTTTATAATTATATTGTCAAATCCCTTGTAAGGGAAGGGAATTTCAGATCCTCCACCTTCTAGACAGGTTTAGTTGCATAGCTCAGACTGACCTTGAACTCAGATTGTGCTAGCCTGTGTCTCAGTGCTGGAATTTCAGATCTGTGTCACCTCGTCTTTCAAAGTCATTATTCATGAAGTCATCTTCTAGAATGTACATTCCTTAAAGGTTAAGGCTGTCTGTCTTCATTCGCCTCTAAACGTTAAGGGCTGTTCAGTGTCTGCCAGAAGGCAGGTGCACAATCAATCCCTGATGAATGCATTAGCTTCCTTATAGACTGTAGGGCCGAAAAGCAAAGGTCACTCAATCCATGGGATTGATGGTTGCCTCATAGCAAACAGTTCATAAAACAAATTGATTTAATAAAAATGGCCACAAAAGGGAAGGTATTTATGGTGGTGGCACATGCCTATAGTCATAGCTACTTAGAAACCCAAGGCCAGAGAAAGCCTTGAGACCAAGATTTCAAAACTAGCCTGAGCACCACAGTGAAATTCCACCTCTAGATAAATAATAAAATTAAAGATAGAAACCATCAAAACCCAACCAGTGGGCTAGGAAACTGTGTTGCCTAGTATGTGGGAAGCCCTGGATATTCTCATTCTCATTCTCTCTCTCTCTCTCTCTCTCTCTCTCTCTCTCTCTCTCTCTCTCTCTCTCTCTCCCTTTCCAATGTTGAGACTGCAACCTAAGGTATGAATGCTAGATAAGCACTATATTACTCTATTACCCCCTCCACCTCTCCTCAATGTTTTCTGTCGGTTGACTACACATTCTACTAGATCTAGGCTAAACATCCCCACTGCCAGTTTTCCCAGAAGTCAGTTACCACTTGATACATACCTGTATTCTCATGCTTACTGTACTATTTGTTTGTACCTCTCTTTGTAAAGTGAATTAAGACCAGCAAACATGTTTTTACTTACTATTAAAACTATCCCCTGCCCAGAAAGACGAGTCAGATAGTCAGGATAAAAGTGAGTGATTGAACTTAAAATTTGTAAATGTAGCACAAATTTTTAACTACAAAAATGTGCTAGCTCAGTGGGTAAAGCATGCACAAGGCTCTAGATTCTATCCTTCGAATCCACCCCCAGATACACGCACATATTTGAAGGAACAGACAGAGAAACACATAGAGACTGACACAGAGACACAGAGAGGTAGCCAGGTATGGTGGATAGTCACGGAATCCTCGCACTTCTGAGGTGAAAGCAGAAGGTCAGGAGTTCAAAGTCTCTCCTGGAATCATGGAGAGTCCAAGGCCAGCTGAGATGCTTGAGAGCTCATCTAAAACAAACAAAAATCACAACCCCCACCACCACACACACACTCATGCATACACAACATTTGTTTGTGTGTGTATATAATATACATAGTAAAGCTAAGAAATTTGTCAAAAGGGATGAATAACCATACAGCTTCAAAAATAGTTAAGAAAGACATGAACAATAGACCCATGTAACCTTTAAAGGAAACCAGGATAGTATGTTACAATCTCATAGTTTGAAGGGCAACTGTACTTTCTGTGGTATACATTATTAGAGAATAAACCTAGTCTGAATAGGATTTAGAGTCTACCCTGATTCTAAGTCTGTAACTCTTCTGATCTTATAAGAATCACCTCTCTCTCTCTCTCTCTCTCTCTCTCTCTCTCTCTCTCTCTCTCTCTCTCTCTCTCTCTCCCTCTCTCTCTCTCTCTTTCTCTGTCTCTCAACAGAATCTCACCGTGTAACTCTGGCTGGCCTGAAACTAACTATATAGTCCGGATGGTCCAGGCTGGCCTTGAACTCACAGAGACTTGCCTGCCTACTCCCCCACCCCCATTCTCCTACTCATGCTAGAATTAAAAGTACCACCATGTCTGGCCAAGAATACTTTCTTAAATTATTTGCATTAGCCTATTAAGATTTTCATACAGGAGTAAAAGTTTCAATGTCAGTTCAAAAGCCTGTTGTTCACCCACTCACCTAGCTCTTCTATTTCCCTGGGAACGTATCCTATGTAGAGTCAGAAGTATAAAAAGGTAAACAGGCAGCTGAGCATGGTGGCGCACATGTCTCTCTGTCTCTCTGTTTCTCTGTCTCTCTGTCTCTCTCTGTCTGTCTGTCTGTCTCTCTCTCTCTCTCTCTCTCTCTCTCACACACACACATACACACACACACACACACACACACACACACACACACAAGCACGTACACGCCAGAAAAAAATGAATTTCAACAGTAAGACTTTGGAGCTGGAGAGGTGGCTAATATGCTTTTCCAGAGGACTGGAGCTTAATTCCAAGTACTTATATGCCCACATAGCTGCTCACAACCATTTGTAACTTCAGTTCCAGGGGAATTTGACACTGTCTTCTGGTCTCCTCCAGCACTGCATACATTTAAGTACACATTTAAATTTTAAAAAAAAAAATTCCCTTTATATTTTGTAAGAATTTAGTAAATGTTCATTAAACAAAACTGTAAAAATATATTGGGGATATTTAACTGCGAAACTTTTTTTCTTCTGGTTTTTCGAGACAGAGTTTCTCTGTATAGCCCTGGCTGTCCTGGAACTCACTCTGTAGACCAGGCTGGCCTCGAACTCAGAAATCCGCCTGCTTCTGCCTCCCAAGTGCTAGGATTAAAGGCGTGTGCCACCACTGCCCGTTGAGAAACATTTTTTTTAGCAATAGCTGATTAAGATCTCTGCTTTGGTTTTCCCTAGCCACAAAAGATTATGGATTAATATTCAAATGTGGCAGACACTTTGGTTTTTTTTTTTCGGTTCTGGTTATGCCATCTCTCCTACCTGGATTATATCTCCCTTCTTTACTCAGCAAAAATATCCCCCACATTCAATATCCAGCTACTTCACACTCACGGATGGCCTCCTCTCTGTTTTTATGGCCTGTGTGCATGCTTCCACCACAAGATCTTCCTCTCCATCAGGTTCCAAGCATCTTGGAAGTTAGGAATCCTGTCTTACTCAGCTCTGCCTTTTCCCATACTTGGCAGGCCATCTGGCTTTTATTCATTTATCTAAAAAGAAGTGTTGAACTATATGTGGCAGGCAGAATTTTAAGGTAGTAGAGAATAAAATAAATAATACCCCACACCATTAGAGCTAATTATTTAGTGGCTTGGAAGGAGACAATAAGCATGAAACAACAAACAAACCTTATTTCCAAGACTGCTAAGTGCTGCCACTGCAGAAATAAGGGTGGAGAGTGAGTGGGGCCCAGACAACTTTATGGTGGCAACAGGAGTTATCTCTGAGTTTGTAACGATGAACTAAGACCAGCCAGAGGATGCATTCAGGGAGACAGCATGTGAGGGAGAATTCACAGCACATGCAAAGTTTCTATGGCAGCAATGATGGCCTGCTTCAGAGTTGAAGGAATGGCGTCGTGGCCAGAACACAACGAGTGAGGGGAAAAGCAGAGAGAGATCTGTGAAGAACTTTGAAGGGCAGGAGAAAAGGAAGGGTTTTTGGACATGGCATGACTAGAGTTATCTTTTTAAGGAAATCACTATGGTTGCTTCACAGAGCATAAATCCTAAAGGGCCACACATGGAAACAGAGACCATTTATGTGGATGTTTGACTTGTATTTGCTACTGAACAAGCACTTTATCAGTCTAGTTACCTACCACTCTACATTTATCTTTGTAGCTACAATAAGCAAGCTCCTCTCTGCAAAGGCTCTAGCTATCAGGGTGTCAGGTGTTTGAATATCAAGCTTACAGGAGATAAAAATGTTCTGCAAAGCCCCACCTTTCAGGGTGTGCCCCAAGTTAGGCCAGGGTATAAAATCAGCCATATGCCCCAGGTCCTGGCTCGAGTTTCACTGCTGAGCTAGGGGGAAAAAATGTGGGCTCTGGAAATGATGCCAGAAAGCAAAGAAGCTGAAATTGGACATGGTGGCACATGTCTGTAATCCTAGCACTCTTGGGAGGTGGAGGCAGGAGAATTAGGAGTTCAAAGTCATCTTCGGTTTCACAATGAATTCAACTAGTAGGTGCTATATGAGGCCCCTACTAACCCAAAACTAAACTAACATACGAGTAGGTGGCTGAAGAAATACTGTCCTCTGATAAGCCCACTGCTCCCCAGTATCTAGTAGATGCCTCTGCGTAGTTTGCTTTCTGATGTTGAAATAAAACTCTGACCAAAACCTATTTGGTAACCAAAGGATTCTTTGGCTTACAGATTACAATCAACCATTGAAGGAAGCAAAACCAGGAACTCATGACAGAAACTAGAGTTGAGCACACAGAAAAACAGAGCACTGCTTACGGGCTGGCTCACTCTACTTTCTTATATAACTCAGGACTAGCTGTCCAGAGCAATACCACCTGTAGAGGCTGGGCCTTCCTCATCAATCATTAACTAAAAAAGAAAAAAAAAGTTCCCTCTTCCCAAGTAACTCTAGTTTGTGTCAAATTGATTAAACAAGCAAACAAACAAAACAACTAGACAACACTTCCCCAAACATAAATTAAAGTTTCGCCATTTTTATGTTTATGATACTTTTTAAAATTTTTTTTCAAAAATTATCTCTATGTGTATGAGTGTTTTGCCTGCATGTAAGTCCATACACTAAGTGCATGCCTGGTACACATGGAAGCCAGAAGAGGGTATTGGATCTCCTAGGATTGGAGTTATAGATGATTATGAGCTGCCGTGTAAGTGCTGGGAATTAAACCTAGATCCTTAAAAGAGCAGCCAGTGTTCTTAGCCACTGAGCTATTTCTGAAGCCTGGGGTACTTTTCCATAAGTTCTAAGGATCTTTCTCTGGCTCTGGGCCTTTGCATGTATCGTTTCTTCTGCCCCAGGAAACCAATCTCAGCTTCTCATAACCCAACAACTCCTTCCTCCTTTTCCTCTTTGTTGTTGTGATCTAATCCAGTGCATCATGACTACTAGACAAGTGCTCTACCACTGAGCTATATCCTCAGCCTCTCTGATGACACTTTAGTGGTAATACTTCTAACCTCCAAACCTAAACCAGGTCTCTGTGTCATAGAACCCTGTGTTTTCCTTTGATTCCTCTATTATTTAGCTTTAAATTCATCTCTGGGATCATTCTTATATTGCAAACAAAGTCTTTGGGACCATGAGATTATAAATTCCAGAGACCCCAATATATCTGTTCACCACTGTCTCCACAGTACCTGACATAAGCCATCCTTAGTGAATAGATACTGTGGGAATGAATATGAAATAGGCCTAAGGTAAAATAGTCATAGGACCAGCCTCTTAGCATTTTACACTGGAGTCCAGGCTAGCCTAAGAGCTTGCTGCTGCAGCACAGATCAGCCATCAATTTACAAGTCCTCTTGCATCAGTCTCCCTAGTGCTGAGATTACAGGCATAAGCCATCAGACCCAGAGCACCTGGGGAAATAGTCCAGGACTTTCCCCCTCCATTTGTATTGCTTTCAGTAAGATAGTGCATTCACAAAGATGAGGAGGCTCATTTGCACATTCGAATTCTCAATCTTATAAAGGAGTTTCCCAAGCTCAGCACCACTTACTAGTTAGGCTGGCAATTCTTTCTTATTGGGGTGTATCTTGTTCATTATAGAATGTTCACCAGCAAACTTGGCTTCACTTAACCCACGAGATGCCAATGGTACCCACTTTCAAAAATGCCCACAGCTGCTACCCCATGCTTACAAAGTCACTCCTGATTTAACATCTTAAGATGTGAAGCTTCAATCTTTTATCACTTTTAGAATAATTGCACTTAGAAATTAAATTGTTGAGCGATGCCTGGGTTACAAGAATTCTCCTGCCCCAGTTGGATCAAAACCATGCCCCCTTCTAGCTTGTTTCTGTAGCACCTCCCCCCCCCACCATGTTTCCTTTGAAAGGGTCATTAGTGATGGTGTGGTGCAAGGCAATATTATGATCATGGAAATTCAGCTCCCTGGATTGTCCTAGAAAGATGAAGGAAAGGGGCTGGTGTTTCTGAGGAAACCAACGCCTCTGAGACCCCTCGGGAATTGGCAGTTCCCTACCAATTTTCTAGGGGCATGTCCCAAAGGACAATAAAGGGAGACAAACAGCCCATTCTGGCATGGTTTTCAGGATCTCTCATTCCAAACAAGAAAGTCTAAGAGGCCTGGTAAAAATAAATATGGCTTACTCCTCCTGGCATAAGAACAGTTTCTGACAGCCAAGACTTAACTCACCCTAGGGGGTGACCCAGGCAGGGACTATGCAAAGTTAGTTTCTATCCATTGATATTCCCAGGGATTCCCAGGGGCCAAGGATGGCTCTGTACACCAGTACTGTGCTGAAGCATGGCAAAGGACTGGGGATGCACATTGAAAATGCAGTCTTTCTCTCTCTCCCTCTCTCTCCCTCCCTCTCTCTCTCTCTGTCTCTTTCTCCCTGTCTCTGTCTCTCTGTCTCTCTGTCTCTCTGTCTCTCTGTCTCTCTCTCTCTCTCTCTCTCTCTCTCTCTCTCTCTCTCTGTCTGTCTGTCAGACAAGGACTGCTAGTCCTCTGCTTCCTTTCCAATCCCAGGAAAATGACACAAACCATTCCTCTGGAGAGGAACCTGTCCTTTGCATACAGAGTGGAAACTGTTCATCTTAATCCCCTGACATTGAAAGTATGGGGAACAACATCTGTCCTGGACTTTTTTGGGGGGAGGGGACACAAATGTATTCATTATATCACATCTCACCTCCTTGGTAGTCACTTGGAACATAATATGGTCTCCAGAATCACAAGATCTTTCTCACAGGTTTAAAAAGCCAGTCTTTCTAAGCAGCATGTATTGAAATCCCAAGGCCAGTGGGGAATTGAATCAGAAAGGTAGGGGGCAGCTGAAGAATCGGCCTTCACGTTTCTCTCCTTCAACATCAAACTAAAGTGACTGACTTCAACACACAAGCCAGACAAATCCACTCTTTCCCAAGCTCCTACACAAACCATGTAAACCTCATCTGATTCTACTGCCGCCTTCAGGTTCCAGGAAGAATTACACAGCTAGAAAATATCTAGGCATTAGTTACCATGGAGATGCAAGAACTTGGTTCAACCAAGTTGCCATCTATAGATAGGCAAAGATTTCAGGGTCGAGGGGAAGGGAGGGACAGCTTAAAGCACAGACTAAATTAATATTACGTTTTTCACTTATTGTAGCTTTCACAAAGTATGCTTAATGTTAGCTTTGGTCAAAGATGGCAATTTAAAACGAAAATTTTGAAAAATAGAAACGAAGCAAGGATGAAATGTCAACCTATCCATTTGGAGAAATTGCCTAATATCCACTTTGCACTGTACCAAATTACTTCTCTCCCAGCTAAGTCCAGGATAAGATGAATGAAAGCCAAACAATGTTGGCAAGCCAGGTCCGAGGAGAAAGTAATATATCAGGCCCTAAGAAAGTTGGGGGAAGGGCGGTGTAAGCAAAAAGCAACAAAACAACCTGGAAACACAGGAGGCAGCAAAATGAACGAATACCTACTAGTATACAGAGGGGTGGGTGAGGGGGAGGCCACAGAGATAATATTGAGAGTGAATTAGAAGTTTATGTAGTAATCCAAACGTTTCGTAGTGCTGGAAAGCCCTACAAACAGAAGCCGAAGGAAGGCGGAGGTCTTGGGAGAGTGCAACTCTAAGTACGGACTTATTTCCTTGTCCCGTACCCCTTTCTTGCCAGAATCAGAAAGTCAAGGATGGCGAAGAGGCTACCAAGGCTCGTTTACAGACAGTAAGGAGGAACCGAGATTGTCTGGGCCAAATCTAGGCATGTGAACTGGGAAGACAGGACCCAGACAACCTTACCTCAGGAAATGAGTAAATGAAAAGGGGAGGTCGCCGAATTATTTAGTCCTAGAACAACACTGCCTAGACCGGGGGAGGGGCCGGGGTGCAAGAAGAAAAACTTCAGAATAGGGATTTTTGACAGCGAGAACACTAGTTGAGACACAGCACTGTAGGCCCCCTGATGTCCCTTGTTTGGTGTCAATAAAGGCCGAGAGAATTATGCTCTAGCAAGCCTTGCATATTTTTGAAACATTACAATAAAGTCTGGAGTTGGAGCTGGTAGGGGGGCCGGGGTCACGCCCAGGCGACTTGGGTCAGCCTGGGTGCTCCTCCCTGGTGTGAAATGAGAATGAACCCAGGCTGAGGGTTGCCAGTAAGATAATTTTCTGTTTAAGCTGGGGATATTTGAGTCGCAGTAATGGGGACAGATAAGGGGCTCTCTCCGGAAGGCTAGGAATGTTAGGGCAGGCTGAGTAGGAGCTAGGGCGAGCGCAGGAGGCACTGGCGGGTGGGGTCCTGGGACTGGGGGGCGAGGGCAGAGGGCGGGAAGGGGCCGGGCCAGAGCCGGGGGCGGGACCAGGCGCGGTGGTGGTGGCGGGGGCCGAGGCGCGGGAGGCGGGGCGGCCAAGCTCGGGACACCCCCTCCCGGTCCCCTGGCGGGGCGGCTTCAACTCCGGCAGTACTGTAGGCAGCAGCAGCCCGGAGGGCGACTTGCAGGGCGCGCTGGCCGAGCTGGACCCGGGACGCTTTTCACCCCGGGGGAACCCTCCGCTGATTCTCTCGGCCCCGGCGTCCCTCGGGAGCCCGCGGGACCCCCGGGCCGGCAGGGAGCGCCGGCGGCGGCCGCAGCACCATGAGGCGGTGGTGGGACGCTCTGCTGCTTGGCGCCCTGCTCTGCGCACACGGTAAGCGGCGTCGCAGCGCCCGCGCCGACCGGGCCACCAAGAAAGTTTGTCCCTGAGACTGGTCGCTGCAAGACTCGCCTCCTGGGAGTAGGACCGCGCAGGCTGGGGCCTGAAGTCCCACCCTCGAGCTCACTTCGAGCAGTAACCCTGGCAGAGTGTGCGGAGGAAAGCAATAGGAGCCCCCCGCAGCTCTTCCAGCACGAGAGGGGACAGCGGTGGAGGGACTTGTCCCTGCTGTAGTCTGGGCCGGGTGGAAGAAGACCCAAGACGCCCTCTCGCCTTCCATCGCTACTCTTTAACCAGCCAGGGGCTGGTTCCCTTTCAGGTTAAGGCAGGGCTTCTGTGTCCCTTAGTGCGTGCGAATGAATGTGTGCAAAGAAAGGAAGGCGGGGAGGATGGTCGCTAAACCCATAAATTGTAAACAGTTCTCTTTCCAGAGTCTGGGGGATCTTGGGTGGATTGCAGAGAGGGGCCCAGCTGAGTCTGCGTTACTTGAGTACCCGGGATTCATGGACTTAGGGAGCAATTCCTCGGACTCCAAACCCTGTTCTCTCTGAGGGTCCTTGGTTCATATTTGCTTGCAGCATCTCCCCTAAGTGGAGTTTTGGGTTCCCTCTCCTGGCTGCGACCAATCAGCTTCCTGCCCCGGATCCTCCCCAAGGGAGGGGTGGGGAACAGCGATGGAAAAGAGGTTGGGGAGGAACTTTGGGAAGAAACTGCTGGAAGGCTCCCGCAGATCGGTCCTGGCCCGGGTAAAGCGCAGGGGCGCGTTCCACGGGAACTTCCAGAGGCAGCCTCTCGGCCCGTGCAGTGGGGCCTTGGCCTCCGGGGAGCTGGGCGGATGGCAGCGGCACTGCTGCTTCATCTGCTCCTTATTAATAACGTGTTCGGTGCCCGGACGCAACTGTTGTGTCTACTTAGGACTGCAGTGGAATCTGCCTCTCTGCAGCCTCTTGGGAACGTGGTGCACCCTGAGATTTAGCAGCTGCCTCTGAGTTTGTGCCCAAAGATCAAAGATCGATCTTTGAACTCCAGCTATATTCACCCGCCGGCTTTTCCACGTGGGGGAGATACAGTTCTTCGATACCCCCGCCTGTGGAACGAGGGGGTGGGGTTCAGAAAGAGCGGTCTGCAGACCCTGGCGCTTCACTAGTTCTTTCTTTCACGTGGAGGAGCTCGTGTGGAAAGTGCAGATTTCGGAACTTGCCTGGCAGGGTGTGGAGCTGTCTGGGCACTTGTTTTAAAGATTGTTTTAGCTCCCGAATCCAAAACAGAGTTCTGGTGTCTGTTATTTAAACTGCTCGTGGGTTTTCAGTGGCTTTTTCCATGTGGTCTCTAGCCCCAACCGAGTCCTTTTTCTCCGAGTGGTAGCCTGGTCGACCCACGTTCCTCTTCGCGCCTCGTTCTCCCCCTCCCAGGCTCTCTCCTCGAAGGTTATTTGTAGCCTCTTCGGCGTGTTGGGACAGCAGCCCTACTGGGGTAGGAATGTAACTGTTCTTCCCACCACATGGGCCCCTTAAAGGGACCGCTATGCTTTTGGGGGGTTTCCCCCCTTCGGGTTTCAAGGGAAGGGGATGGAACTTTCCTCTCGGCCCCCTGGAGGAAGTTTTGAAAAAGATCAAGGGAAATAGCTAGGCACTAGGAAAAGGGGGGTGGGGTGGGGGCTAAAACGGATACCAACAAAGCCAAAGAGGAGATTGTCGCCTTCTGCCCCAGGGAAGGGGGAGCTGGAAGGTTCCGGACTGAGACTGGCCAAGAGGAATTCACTGCTCCAGAGCTGCTGTCAAAATTGCGTACATTACACATGCAATGGAGGATGGGGGTGAGAACAGGGACAGAGAATCGTGGATTCTTAATGTTTTGCAGGAAGAAAAAAAACATTAGAGGGTTTTTGGTGGCTAGTTTAGGTTCATTTTTAAAGGGAAAAGTTTAATAGAAATTTCTAAGTTGAGACTTCCTGTGCATATGGAGTAGGCAGAGATAGGGAAAATTTGCACTTTGCAGGGCTTAATACTGAGCCATCCTTGGAGACCTATAGAAGGCACAGTCACAATGAGATAGAGCAGTTGCAGAGTCTCTAACCACCCACCGCTACCCACAAATCCCAGTAAGATCCGTAGTACTAAGTTTACATCCGGAAGAGGTGCTTCTGAAAAGCTGCTGTGTGTTACTTACACAGACAGCCTTCGTTAGGAGTGAATTCAACACCAGGCCAAGATGCTTGTTTAGATTTTATTGGTCCTCACAGGATTTCCCTAGAGCCTCTCCACTTGGTGTTAGCCTAGACCACACAATTCACTGTTCAGAATTTAGAAAGATGTGGCTGGAGACAAGGCTCAGCGGTTAAAGCACTGGTTAAAGCACTGCATGTTCCTCCAGAGGACCTGGGTTTCATTCCCATCACCTACTTGACAGCTCTTGGCTGTGTAACTTTGGTTCCAGGGAATCTGACGCCCTCTTCTGGCCTCTTCAAGTATTCCACACACGTGGTGCACCGCCACTAGCTAAGCATGGTGGCTTACGTCTGCACTCGGGAGACTGAGGCAACAGGAGTTAAGCAAGGGTGAGGCCAGTCTGGACTATGTAGTTTGAAGTCATTCCAGACTAGACAACAAGACCCTTTTCTCAAAAACAAACAAAACACACAAAAATCTATTTCACTGCCCAGCACTTAGTAGGTGAAAGCAAGAGGTTTAGAAGTTCAAGGTTGTTTTCAGATGCCTTGTGAGTTCAAGGCTAGCTTGGGCTTTTTAAAACTCTGTCTCAAAAGCTAAAGCTAACAACAACAACAATAACAAATGCTCCTGAGTTTTAAATTTTAAGATTTTTGTAAGGAAGCGTAATGGCCGGTAATGGCCGTGGGTATTTTCATCCTCTGGGTTATGACTGGAGTGTATGTAAACCACTTCACTTGGAAGTCTTTTCTAGGGAAATGAATACTGACAATTCTGCCTGGGAGTGCTTGCTTGGGTAGATATAAAAGTTTCTTTAGATGAGTTCAAAATAATTTAGCTTGTGACTGGTCTTATTTCCATGCGGTTGTTGTTGTGACTATGGTTGTCATGGCACTTGAGTGACATTGCCCTTGATCTCTCGGGACTCCGTGCAAGATGCCTGGCTTCTCACTGATTCTGGATTTCCTCTTCTGTCCCCTGTTGGATATCAGATGACATCTTTGGGACTGGCACCTAGTATTAAGAATAACAGGTGCAGGGGAACTTAGTCAGGCCCTGTCTGACACAAAGCACGTTGGGCATGCTCATCTTCTGTGCCAGCAAAGGACACAGGAGGTCACAGAGGACACGGCGGATGCTTTGTAGCTCTTTGCATAGGCCTCCTACAGTCTAACTGCTAGTGTTAGTCCCTAAGATGAAGAAGGGTGATAGGTGTTACTGCTGCTTAGAGAGATAACAAAGGGGTTCAAGAATGAGGATGGAAAAATTTGAGACTAAAAATGTATCTTGTTTCATTACATGACCAGATCTCAAATCTAAAGTAAAGTTCCGTGTCTTCGGTCAGCCGCTATCCACTTTCTCTACATTCCTTGGTAGAGCATAACCGTGTTTTGTCACAGATGCCGAGACATTGGGGCGTGTAAGTCCCAGGATGTACGAATCCTGGTGGCCATCTTCTTCCCAACAGTGAATGACTTTCTCTCCTTAGCCTACTGAGTGTCCTAAGAAAGACTAGGTGCTGAGATTTAGTTGGAGAGCCTGAGTTCGGCCCTAAAAATAGCACTGATGATCACCTCTGCTTGTCACTGTCCCTGGGACTTAGAGCTAGTGTGATCAGGCTCATTCTCCTCAGGATACACAGGAGTACTGCCCAAGCTGAGTGTGGTACACAGGCTCCTGTCCATCCACTCAGCAGATATCCTGTCAAGCTCTAGTCAGCCTGCATACTTAGCTCAGTATTTGAGAAAGCACACCAAGACTTGGGTTCAGCACCTGGTTTTGATACTTCTAGGTGAATTCATGAAAATACACTGGCTCTTACCTCGGGGCTCTTCTAGCACTGGGGAGGGGAGTGGTGATATATTTTCACCTGTGACATTTTCATGCTGTGAAAATTAAGAGAGACTGTGATAGAACGTTCAAGTCATCCAACACAGAGCCTGACAGCTGCTATGTAGCTATAGACCTAGATAAATGTCAGCTGTTCGTTAGTAAGATTGCCTAAGTCGATCAGAGATGGTTCTGGGGTTTGAAATATGGGAGCCAGATAAGTTCTACTGCAGTGTCTCATGATAAAGGAGATTTGGTCCTTCATTCTTTTTTTTTTTTTTTTTTTTTTTCCCGAGACAGGATTTCTCTGTGTACCCCTGGCTGTCCTGGAACTCACTCTGTAGACCAGGCTGGCCTTGAACTCAGAAATCCGCCTGCCTCTGCCTCCCAAGTGCTGGGATTAAAGGCATGTGCCACCACCGCCCGGCTTGGTCCTTCATTCTTTTTAACTGATTTCTTTTTCTCTGTGAAACATCTTGTCTTTTCTTTTTCCTTCTTGAAAACCTAGTGAAACCTAATCATAGTTCTCTCCTGTCCACATTTCCAGAAAGGAGGTTTATTATATTATGAAGGAAGCTAGGGGAGAGGGCCAAGGGAGAGAGAGGAACTCCCTTGGGCACATCCTTGTTGAGAGGTCAGGAGTGAGCCCTACAACTTCTTACCCTAAGACCGCTGTGACCCAGGGTGAGAGGGGTCGCCGAGGTCTCTTGTAGTTGGAACAGTTTAGAATTCCAACCTGTCCCTGCCACTGGCCCTAGTAAGGAGTCAGGGGCCCCAGAGCTCTAGAGGTAGTAATTGCCTCAATTTGGGGGCTGGGCTGTTGGGAGCCTGCTTCCTTCACAGCCACAGTCTTCAATCAGGAGTCCTGTCAGTGTGCACGATAATTGATGTGGGTCTCCAGCCCCAGACTCGTCCCCCAACCCCCAGCTCCTCCACCCCAAAGTTTGACTCCTGTTGTCTCTTTGTTTCTTCCTTTTAAGTTGGTGCCAGTGTTGTGATGTTTCTGGGAACTGCAGAAAGTTGACCGTAACCCAGAGCAGCCGTTAAGAAGAGCTGATTCTTTTAGTTTCCTGGCAGTCTATTTTCTGTTGTGTCTTTTTGATTTAGCAAGAAGCAAACATCCCAGGTGCCTCTGGGCACCTCTTCTGCCCATCGGAGTAGACTTCATTCTTTCAGGGCACGTAGGCATTCCCATCTGTGACCCGCAGATGACTGGATGGACTGTCAGCTATTTCTGACGCCTGCTCCTCCACCATTCAGGTGAGAGTGAGGAGGGAGGGGCGCTGCCTGCGCCCCAGCTGGAGAAAGCTTGGCTAGGATTCGAAGCAAGCCCTGACTTGGCCTATGGGAGCTCCCCCTCACCTCTGTACAGAGCTAAGGATCCAAGTATCAAGCCAAGCCAGGAAACAAAAGACTAGGGCAGACCTTCCATCTGGCTGAGAGGCAGTGACACAAAGGTGCTGCTGCATAATTTATCACCGGAGATTTTCTGCAGCCAGGGAGCTCCAGACTCCAGGCAGTGCCTTTAGGGGGACTGGGAGGGATCTTCTCCCCTTCTCTGGTGTAAGGCCAGGCAGGTATAGACTAGGGTATTAGGAGAGACACCTGATTAGCACGTGGAGTAAAGCTGCTTCTGAGGTTGTCAGTGTCTTCTGGGATCACAGCCAGGCAGCTCCACTTCCTGTAAGGCCTGAGGGCAGGGGGGGTGGGGAGGCCGCTGCGGGGCTGTTATCTCATGGCCTCAGCCTAAGGAGTGCAACTGCTAGGATCTTGCGGGCATGGGTGAGGACAAGAGAAATTTTAAGTTGGCTTGACTGTAACAGGGTCCCTCTTCCTTTCATTTTTCCCACACCAGGTACTAGAAGCAAGAAGTTTCTACTAAAGAGACTGAGTGAGACAGTAAAAGTCAAAGGCTTTAAATCAGCGGTTCCCTAAGGCTGCAACCCTTTAATACAGTTCCTCATGTTGTGGTGACCCCCGCCCCCATAAAATTATCTCATTGTTACAAAATATCAGTGTTTCCCAATGGTCTTAGGATCCCTAGGCTCCTCAAAGGGATCGTGGCCCACAGGTTCAAAACCACTACTTTAAATGGTCCTCCGAAAAAGAGAGGTTCTACTTGTCTCTCCTGACTCTTCTGTATGACAAACTGGGGCATGCAGTCTAAGAAATACAAATGTACTCTAGAGAGTTTGGCTGCATTGTTGAGATGGTGATAAGCAGTTAGGAGCCAGGTACTGTCGTCAATCCAGTTTTTTATATGGGAAACTGACGCTTAGAGCAGTTTGCTGTGACATAGCCACTGAGTAGCTGCTTCAGGATTTGAACCCAGAGTCTAAGATGGGAACACTATACCCCAACACATACTGTCTCTCAGAACAAGAATTTGGAGTTTTTGTAAACATTCTTTTTATGTAGGTGGGTCTATAGACCACATGGATGCAGATGTCTGAGGAGGTGAGAACTGGAGTTATGGAGGTAGTTAATTTCCACACAGATGCTGAGAATACAGCACTGGTCCTCTGAAAGAACAGCCAATGCTCTTAATGCCTGAACCTTTTCTCCAGTTCCCCAAACAGAATATTTTAAGTCTCAGTCGTCCCAGAAGATCTAGGTTGAAAAGTAAATTTACAATTGGATTGACCTCTTTGGGATTTAGTTACTTTTTTTTTTTTTTTTTTTTTTTTACATTTGTGTGTTGTGCATAGAATGGAATGACATTAATTCATTCCTTCCACCATGTATGTCCCAGGGAGCAAATTTACTCTGCCCTCTTAGCACATACAAGTACATAACACTGTACCTGGCTTTTACCATGAATGCTACAGATCCAAACTCATGCTTTGGTAGCAAGCACTAGACTCACCGACTCATTTCCCCATGCCACTTATTTATAATTTTAAGGGCCAGATCTCACTATATCATCTAGCCTGGCTCCAGCATCCTAGATTCAAGGGATCTTGCTGCCTCTGTTTTCTTAGTAGCTGTGTTTACAAGTGCATGGCACTGCACCTGCCTTATTTTATTACTTATTTGTATGGGAACTGGGGGTTAAACCCAGGCCTTGAGTGTGCTAAGCACTCACTCTGCCACTGTCCTACATAGCTTAGCCCTCGTATAGCATTTATGGACTCTTAGCATATAGCAGAGCCAGTGTAGTGGTGTCACCTGTAATCCTAACATTTGGAAGGCTGAGCTAGAGAGATCACAAGTTCAAGACTCTGTCATAAAGACAAAAATAAAAAGATACATAGCATGCAGAAGGCACTATGCCAAGTATCTCTCAGAAATTACATATTTCTCAAAACATATGTGTTATGAGTTTTGTTCCATTTTTCCTGATGAAAACTAAACTATAAATAGATGAACTGCTCGGGAACCAGAAGGAACAGAATTTGTACACTGGGAAGTATAAGAGTACACTGTTGAGTGCACTGTAGTTGTCCTCAGGCACACCAGAAGAGGGCATCAGATCCCATTACAGATGGTTGTGAGCCACCATGTGGTTGCTGGGAATTGAACTCAGGACCTCTGGAAGAACAGTCAGTGCTCTTAATCGCTGAGCCACCTCTCTGGCCCATTCTCATGATCTTAATGTTATATATTTCTGCCTTATAACTTTGGGTGCTGAATATTAAAATTTTGTTTTATGAGGATGGAGACATGGCTCAGAGATTAAGAGCATTTACTGTTCTTGAAGACGACCTGGGTTGGATTCCCTGCAGTCACAGCAGTCGGGAACTCTAGTTCCAGAAGAACCAGTGCCCTCCTTTGGCCTCCTCAGTGTGTGCGGGCACGTGTGCGTGAGTGAATGTGTGTGTGTGTGTCTGTGTGTCTGTGTGTGTGTGTCTGTGTGTGTGGATGCACGTGTGTGTGCGCATGTGTGTGCGGGCATGTGCATGCAGGCATGTGCGTGCAGGCATGTGCGCGCGCGCGCGTGTGTGTGTGTGTGTGTGTGTGTGTGTGTGTGTGTATGTGTCTGTGCGTGTGTGTGCGTGTGCACGTGCGCACAAAATAAATAAATAGATAATAAATGTGTTTTTTTTTTAAGTGATGGTGGTGAGGGGAATGCCTCAACTCTGACCTGTAATCATCTATCTAGTGTGTCCGTTTTGAGTGGATTGCCAAGGAATCAGACAGGCAAGGCTCACCATTGGACAGAAATAAGCCTGTCAGGACACGTCAGCTCCACAGCCAGAGACAGAGTGAGGAAAGGAGTCCAGAGGAAGCAAACTTCACCTGAGTAGAACCAGGAAGTGCCTGGGGAAAGAGAGAAGCAAAGTTCTCTTGAATCCTGGTTATGTAGGGAATTGGCTACTTTATGTCTACCGTTCTGGGGCTCTCTCCTGCTTTAACCCCCAGCTCTCACAAGACTCAAGTATACATTGCCCATCCATTTAACAAACTTGTCCTGTTCGTCTGATACACTTAGCACTGGGCATGCACTGTGACTATGAACACAAGAACTGTCTGGCACACAATTTCAACATCCAAGAAGCTTAGGCTTGGTGAGTGGGTAATACAAAGGGACAAAGACTTCCAGCTCAGCTTGAGCCAAATATGTCCAGGTAGGGCAGTGTTAAGAAAAGCTCCATTTCCTGATCTCCTGCTGCCCACTGCCTACTACTTAGCTCGGTGGTGGTGGTGGTGGTGGTGGTGGTGGTGGTGGTGGTGGTGGTGGTGGTGGTGATAGTGGTGGTGATAGTGGTGGTGGTGGTGGTGGTGGAGGTGGTGGTGGTGGTGGTGGTGGTGGTGGAAGTGGTGATGGTGTGGTGGTGGTGGTGGTGGTGATGGTGGAGGTGGTGGAGGTGATGGTGGTGGTGGTAGTGGTGGTGGTGGTGGTGGTGGTGGTGGTGGTGGTGGTGGTGGTGGAGGTGGTGGTGGTGGAAGTGGTGATGGAGGTGGAGGTGATGGTGGTGGTGATGGTGGTGGTGGAGGTGGTGGAGGTGGTGGTGGTGGTGATGATGATGATGATTCCTGCTACTACTATTAATGTTTGCTAGGCAAGCTGTACCCTCTGAACACAGATCTATAGATGCCTTTCCAGACTCTAGGTAGATGGAGCTTATTGAATCCATGGCCATGTGGCTCCTTGTTGCCATTCCTTTCAACTTAGTCCGTTTTGTTTGCCACATGGCTATCCTTTGAAGTCTGACTGGTACCACTGGTGAGTGTGTGCTTTCTCCCCTTCCAGCGAAAGCACCAGGAACCTGCTAAGTTTGAGGGAGCTGAGGTGTAAATGGTGAGATTTTGGTTAACCTCTCAGAAAGATTCTATGAA
This sequence comes from Montemys delectorum, assembly GCA_019843815.1. Taxonomy (NCBI): domain Eukaryota; kingdom Metazoa; phylum Chordata; class Mammalia; order Rodentia; family Muridae; genus Montemys; species Montemys delectorum. The sequence continues at coordinate 12,067 of JADRCD010207794.1, read as the reverse complement.
GCCAGATATGGAGGCACACACCTTTAATGAAATGCCAGCACGTGTGGGCAGAGCTCTGTGAGTTTGAGACCAGCCTGGTCTACACAGCAAGTTCCAAGCCAATCAGGGAGGGCTACATAGTAAGACCTATTTTTTAAAAAATAAGGTTCTATGAGCCTCTTAACATGGATCCCAAGAATAATGGCTTTATGAGAGAGCATGAACACCTGGGGATCAGACCTGTTCCTTGTTGAAATGCATAAGATGGAAGGGCTATTGCCTAAGGCCCTGGCAGCCGGGAGAGCTGCCTGCGGTGTCACTGGCAAAAAGCCTTCAAGGAGCAGGGCTGCCTATTCTGATTCAACACTTACACGGAAGGCTGTTTCCTTCTTTCTTTTATGCAAAAAGGGTTAAAAGCTGGCCTTTATGATCGCAGCCAGGATTGGAGGGAACAGACAGAATTCCATCTCTGGGGACTCTGAAGGGGAAGCGGTTGTCCAGAAGTCTGCCTTTTGGAGTATAATGTGTCTGCTTCCGGTATGAATGCCCAAGTCAAGAGTTTGTCCGACTGGTGGCTGCCTGGACTTCACCACAGCTCTGATTTCAGCCATTTCTCTGACATGCAGGAAGTTGTGTGTCCTTAGCCACCTGCAACGTCATGACCAGCTGACAGAATGGTTCGTCCCTTCAGTCAGCCCCAGGAAATTAGAACTGGGTGTCACAATCAGCCAACCACAGGGACAGAAGCTGGAAAAGGGTTGATGGCTCCTCTTTGCTCTCTGTACTTTTTTTTTTTTTAATATTTATCTTTACTTTATGTGTATGAAGATTTTGCCTGCAGGTGTGTACAGCCTGTGTGCAGAACCCAAGAACATCAGAAGGGGGTGTCGAGTCCCCCTGGAACTGGAGCCACATATGACTGTGAGCTGTGTGGGTGCTAGAAATTGAACCCAGGACCCTAGAAGAGCAGCTGGTGCTTTTAGCTAAGCCATCTCTTCAGCCCCCTGTACTTGTTTCCTTTGCATAGTTCCCAGGATACTGATCATCTTGCTTTCCCATTCCTGGTATTCAACAATTCCTAAGTCAAGGTCTTTTGGGGAAATGTGGTCACCATTCCATACCTCTAGCTACTCAATGATAATTTTTAGTGTGCCACGGCATAAAATTTGTTTATTCCATGTTTATTTTCTTGTTTAATTGAGGCCTTTATTTTATCTGTTTTATTTTCTGTAACATATTAAGAAACTCAGTTAAGCCTGGCCATGCAGCTGTTGATCCCAGCTACTTGGGAGGCCAAAGTAGAAGGCTTTCACATTTAAGACCTGCCTGCCCTACAGAGTAAGTTCCAGGCCAACAGCTTAATGAAACCCTGAACCTTATATCAAAATAAAAAGTAAAATGAGGTCTGGGATGTGGTTTAATGGGACTGATCCCAGTACTACTTAAGGGAAAAAAAAAAAAAAAAAAGCAAATTGCATAAAGTCATGCACCTGATTGGTGGAACCCAAGGTCTGCTTGCCTGCTCCAGATCCAGCATTTATCCCTTTGCATTCTTCTTCTATTTTGTCCCTTCTTCCTATCTGTCCTTCTTTCTGGATCTCCCTCCAGGTCTACCTCTGTTCTTCATATTTCCCCACCTTTGTTGACTTGTGGGCCAGTTCACAGGGACAAGAATCATCCTGTGCACTGTTGATATGTTTAACTGCATCCTTGGCTTCTACTCACACATCCTGGAGCACCACTGGCCCCCTAAAGGACAAATCTATTCCTCTTCTCCTGCTGAAACTTACTAATTAAGCCTTATGTTCTGCCTACAGCTTCTCCACAAAGGATTGTTGTGTGTCAGACATATCCTTGCATGGGATAGTCCATGCTGCTGAAGTTAGCCAGGGTTCCGTAAAGAAGTGCTTGTACTTCACTGAGCCAGTATTCCTCAGGCTCTGCTGTCTAAGGTCTTAGTGAGAGATGTCCTTACTCCTCAGTTCTCTAGGAACAGAAAGGAGCAGGCAACTGGGCAGCTGCCCTGGGCAACTGGATCTTCTGAGTTTCTCTGGGGAAGAACCTTCTGGTCTGCATTTGTAGAAAGACAGATGTTGCGCTTGAAGCAACGCCTTCCTATGAAGAATGCAAAGCTATTATCCCTCCTAGATGGACTCTACTTGCCTTCGGAGAGAAATTCTGCATCTTTCCTGGGACAACTAGATCTCTTACATGTAGACAGTTGAGGGAAGGCTAGACCTTCCGGTTGAGAACCTGGGAGGGAGGGTTCTGTGGTCCCTCACTCCAGAAATATACAGTTGCCTATAGCTCTGATTTAACCTCACATCTTTGGGAGAGAAGTAAGAAGAAGGGGGCCGTAGAGGTGAATAGTAAAGAAAGAGGAGCGGCAATGTAAAGCGTACTCTTCCCAGTCCCAGCCCAGTCTGAAGTCAGGACCCAGCTAATGGGAGGAAGAGATGAGCAACAAGGCAGGCCCCCTCTTCCACAGCTGCAGCAACTCAGTGGGCTAGATGAATGATCTGAGGGGGGGGGAGTGACCCTGGAAGAACCCTTTGTTCCAGCTGAGGCTGGAGCAGGGGCACCGAGCCATTCACACGCCATCCCAGGGCATCCTGCTGGGTACTCTGGGGAGGGGGCACTGCAGCCAGTCATGGGACTTGGCCAGGCAGATAGCTTGATGCTCAATAGGGAAGCCAGCTGCATGCTGCTGAGGCTGGGGGAGGGGCTGCGTCCGCCGGCCTTCCTGCAGGCCTTGGTCTGTCTCACAGACAGGAAGGCACTGACTGGAGCACTGACTGGTCCTGGTTACTCTGTCCTGAGGTGGCTAGATCTTGTCACCCCCTACCCCCCAAAGTAAAATCTGATGATAGGACTCGCAGACTCCTTCGTGCCTCCCCCCTCCCCCCCCCCGCCCCCGTAGACTCCTTGACATCAAGAGACACCGTGCTCCGATTTCACTGTTCTAGCTTGTATCAGTTGCTTGGGCTTCAAGATGGAAGCAGGTGTATCTGTGTCTTAGTTTTCTAATTCTGGAAGAAAGCACATAGAGGTGTCTTGGTAGCATCCGTCTATCCCCCACTCTTCTTCCAAGCACAGCACTCCTTGGTGGCTTTATCTGTCTCCTTGTCTTCAGAGATGCTGTGTAAAGATGCTATAGACTGGGCAGCTGGGCTATCTGTGAACCCAAAGTCCAAAGCTGTCTTTGGGATCATATCTGCCCTGGCAGAAGAAGGAAATCTCTCTGAGTGACAATTCTCCTGGGTTTCTCTCCTGCCCACCCCTGTCGGCTTTGGGTGGACAGGCATTGATGCCCTCTGCTTCCTATTCTTTCTGCCCAGGCACAGCCAGCAACCTGGAGTGTGCATGTGGCCGGAGCCACTTCACATGTGCAGTGAGCGCGCTCGGGGAATGTACCTGCATCCCCGCCCAGTGGCAGTGTGATGGAGACAATGACTGCGGAGACCACAGCGACGAGGATGGCTGTAGTAAGTAGCATCCCAGGGTTAGCAGGAGGAGAAAAAGGATGAACTAAGGAATGTTCTCTGCCTGTCCACCTTGTGTCTGACTCAGAGTTGGGCTCTTGCAAGGGTGACCAGATGTAGAGAGAGACATGACTTCTTCACATGTATACCTTTAAAAACCTGTATTTCTATTGAGTGGTTCATGCCTCCAATCCTAATAAAATACACTTTGAAATGTGGCAAAAGGGCCAGCACGGTGGCTCACACCTTTAATCCTAGCACTTGGGAGGCAGAGGCGGGCAGATCTCTTGAGTTTGCACCCAGACTGGTCTATAATGTGAGTTCCAGGACAGCTGGAGCTGAAGAGAGAAACCCTGTCCAAAAAAGAAAGGAAGAAAAGAAGAGAAAAAGAAAATGAAAGAAAAAAAAGCAAACTTGGAAAAGATATAGAAGAAAATACCCTTAAAGACATAAATAGTCATTATTAAATAGTTCTCCTTGTATTTGTGAATTCTGTGTGCATGATGCATGCATACATTTAAATTTTTATATGGTATATCTAGATGCAGATTGTTTTCATGATTGTTATTTTAATACTCTGTATAGTCAAAAATATTAGATGAGATAAACTTTGTAAGAAATCTTATATTTGGTTGGTGGCTGAGGTTGCTTAGCAGGTAAAAGGTGGGTGCCACCAAGCCCAAAGATTCTTTGATCCCCAGGACCCATGTGGTGAGCAGAACCATCCCTAGGAAGTTGTTCTCTGATCTCTCCACGGACACTGTGGGTCTTGTGCCCTCTCTTCTGCAATAATAATAAACTTTAAAAACAGGGTACAAAGCTATTGAAGAAGACACCAGAGATTGACACACAAGCATGTATCCGACTGACGGGGGAGGCTGTAGCTCAGTAGTGGAGCTACTTGCCTTGCATGCTTGAGGTTCTAGGTTCAACCCCCCTCCCCACACTGAAAGGAAAAAAACCACCTCTTATTCTATTTAAGCTTGCTTTTCCTCCAGCATAGTCACAGACAGACAATGGGCCAGGACATCCTGTCTTGGATATATATAAATCTCACTGTTAAGCCCATTGTCTGGATTTAGGGGTACTTGTCTGGCCTGCAGCATCTATGTCTGATGGTAACTAATTAGTCTAATGGGAACGAAGCTACAACCTGGACCTCATTAACCCTAACCAGCTCAGCTAATTATGATAATAATAAATGTTTCCCTTTCATGTAGCACTTTCATATGCATTATCTCAAAAGACCTCTTGTGAGTTGAGTGCAATTATCCCATGTGGAGTCCAAGGAACTACTTGCTCAGGGCGGGCAGATGACTTCATAGTAATGACTTCTAGAAGTGAAACCCAGATGTGTCAATCATCCTTTAATAAGAGGAGAGGAGGGGATTGTGTCCCTCCTGGGATCTCTTGAGGCAGGTCTCATACAGTTCTGGCTGGCCTCAAGCTTGATATGTAGCTGAGAACGACCTTGAACTTTCGATCTCCCTGCCCCTACCTCCCAAGTGCCAGAATTACATGTGTTCGCTTCCACATCTAGTTTTATGAGGCGCTGGTGACCCAACCCAGGGCCTGCTGCATGTTAGGCAACGTTCTACCAACTGAGTTGCAGCCATGGTCCCGTTTTCCTCTCCAGCCCAAGTTTTTCTTACTGCTTCCTCAGATGTCTTAGAGTCAGGGTTTCTGCTGGCCCCCAATTCCCTTCCGCTGATCCCTCTTCCCAGCTGCAGTTCCTGAGGGGCTCTGTCTATGAGGACAGTGGAATTTGGAACAAGGATCTCTGGCCCAATGTAGCCGGCCTGCCTGACTTTTCCCTTCTCTTGGACCCAGCACTGCCTACCTGCTCCCCTCTGGACTTCCACTGTGACAATGGCAAGTGTATCCGACGCTCCTGGGTGTGTGACGGGGACAATGACTGTGAAGATGACTCTGATGAGCAGGACTGTCGTGAGTGCTGGGAGGGGCCAGGCGACTTCCACAGGCTCTGTTGGGAAAGGGCTTTCTGTCAGAAAATGATGGCCCCGGTCTATTTGAGCTCTTGGGTCTTCAGCTCGTATTCTGTCCTTTTCCCCTCGTCTCTTGGTGAGCTAAGCCCACAAGAGGTGGGCACCTCCTCCGGAGTACTAGGGCCAGCACTGGGACTGTTGACTGCCCCAGAAGGCTTTATTGAGGGGCTTTGGAGGCAATGTGCTCTCCATGTGCAGCAACCTGACTCATCTGTGCCCACAGCCCCCCGAGAGTGCGAGGAGGACGAGTTCCCCTGCCAGAACGGCTACTGCATCCGGAGTCTGTGGCACTGTGATGGGGACAACGACTGTGGTGACAACAGTGATGAGCAATGCGGTGAGTGGTCCTCTGGAGTCAGGAAGGGGTCCAGGGTAGGAGGGCCTGTAGGAGGAGACAGCAGCAAAGGGCCGTGCTACCTGACCTGAAACTGCTCCAGGGATCAGGCACAGCTGAAAGAAGGCAGGCTGGCAGAGCAGTCCATCCTGTCAGGAGCACGGACCTCCTCCTACCCTGGAACCAGAGGAGGGCGGTGAGATCCTATGGGACTTCTGTCTCATTGCACCCCTAGACATGCGCAAGTGCTCAGACAAGGAATTCCGCTGCAGCGATGGGAGCTGCATTGCTGAGCATTGGTACTGCGATGGTGACACAGACTGCAAAGATGGCTCTGATGAGGAGAGCTGCCGTGAGTGCCCCTACCCCTGAGGCTGCTGCTAGGCTGAGACAGTGACCAAAGACTCCGGCTACTGGATAAGGGTTGGCTGAGAGGGTTGTGTGCAGGCCAACAAGTGGGTTGGGGATGGAACTCATATACATGCTTGCTTAGCATGCCTGAAGCCTTGGTTTCTATCAGCACTGCCCAAACCAGGCAGAAATAGTGGTGTATACCTGAATGTAATCCTACACACAGGAGGTAGAGGCAGAAGGATCAAAGGTTCTTTCTGGCTATGAATCGAGTTTGAGGCCAGCCTGAGATACGTGAGCCCGGAGCTCAGGTAGCGGCAGTTATAGAGGGTTGACTCTTTCTGGTCCACTAGCATGTAGACGTGTGGAGTGCCATCATAAAGGAAAGCCGGTTGTAGCATTCTGGAGAAGACACCGAGCCCCTGTCAGGAATCAGGGCCCTGCCCCTAGTCACTGGGGTCTGAGGGCTGCTTTCCCTTCCAGCCTCAGCAGTACCCTCTCCTCCTTGCAACCTGGAAGAGTTCCAGTGTGCCTATGGCCGATGCATCCTTGACATCTACCACTGTGACGGAGATGACGACTGTGGAGACTGGTCAGACGAGTCCGACTGCTGTGAGTGCTCTGGCTGGGAGGAGGGGCAGCCAGACTGGAGGAGCTCCTCTGGTGGCAGGGTACAGGTGCCAGCTGGGGCAAGGCGCTTAAGGGAACAGTGTCTCAGTTGCACGGTCCCTCTGGGGAGGAGCTGGAGTGCTGGGAGGGGAGGGGCAGGAGATGGGACTTGGGACTTTCTGCTCTTCCACGAGGTGCTGTGTGCACAGGCTGGCTGGAGACAGAAGACCTTTGTTTCCCCAGCCTCCCACCAGCCCTGCCGCTCTGGGGAATTCATGTGTGACAGTGGCCTGTGCATCAATGCGGGCTGGCGCTGTGACGGTGATGCGGACTGTGATGACCAGTCTGATGAACGCAATTGCAGTGAGTTGGGGATAGTATCAAAGACATGGGGGCAGCTGAGGAGAAAGGTTTGGGGGCAGATTGAGCATGACAACATATTGAACAGCTATACAGTTGTGTGGTTGTATGCTGCACAGAGACTCTATTATCCGAAAGGATACTAGTCACCTAATAGTCTGTAGAGTTATAGACACGTCGTGGCAGTTATTCTAGCAGGCAGCAGTAAGGGGCTCTGAAGAAGGGTCACCTGGTTCATAAAGAGATACCTCTGCGACACCACTGTCAAGAAGAGTAGCCTGTGTCCTTCAGAGAGTTTCAGGCTGGGGTGGGAGGAACAGCCTTTCATTAGGTCTTTGCTCTGTCCAGCCACCTCCATGTGCACAGCCGAGCAGTTTCGCTGTCGGTCAGGCCGCTGCGTCCGTCTGTCCTGGCGCTGTGATGGGGAAGATGACTGTGCAGACAACAGTGATGAAGAAAACTGTGAGAACACAGGTGGAGTCCCCATCGGTGTCCCCGCCTGTCCTACCGTTGGGAGTGGGAGGCAGAGGAGCAAAGGGAGCACGGCCATTGCTTTCTCAGCCGGCCAGAGGTGATGCTTCACTTCTAGTCTTCGATGGCCTGCACTTTCCCTGCCCTTCCCAGTGAGTGGGGTCAGACCCAGCTGTGGGAGCAGGGGAGATAGCTCAGTAGGTACAAGCTCTTGCTATGCAAGCACAAGGATCCAAGTTCAAATCCCTAGGCAATGGCTGTGAGTGCCTGTAACACCAACATTGAGAGAAAGAGAAAGCCAGATGCCAGGAGCTCACTAACCAGCCAGCCTCACCAAAATGGCGGGCTCCTGGTTCACTGAGAAAACTTTGTCTCAAAGCAATAAGACAGAGAATGAACGATAAAGTCATCTGATGTCATCCTCTGGCCTCTGCACACACATGTATGAGCACACATACCCATATACACCCATATACACAGTCACATCCACACAGCACATCACATACTTACACACATACACGTGCACAATCCAGATGCATTATTGACCTGTGTACCGTTCTTGAACACAGAATCAAGGCCATGAATCTTCAAAGCTGCTGGAATTCTCACTTTCACTCTGGCCTTGGGAGGAAGGGCTGTTCTCCAGCCAGCAGCCCTTGTGTCTACTTCTACTCTGCAGGAAGGACTGGCAGTCTCTGTGTCTGCCCCCTCAGTCCCGTGCTAAACCTGGTTCTGACTACGAGGGTACACTCTTTGACTCTGTCCCAATCACTCATCCATTGTGGAATCCCAGGGAGAAAACAAACTCAGACAGTCAACCAGTCTTGTCTGAGCTGTTTCCTGCCTTGGACCCCATCCCTCCCACCTTGACTCTCAGCTGGCTCCAGTTTACCCTGGAAAATGACAGGCTCCTGTCTCTTGTGGACTCAAGCCCTGCCCTCCTATGACCTGACCCTCCCCCTCTTCCCTCTCTTTCTAGGAAGCCCCCAGTGTGCCTCTGACCAGTTCCTGTGTTGGAACGGGCGTTGTATTGGGCAGAGGAAGCTGTGCAACGGGGTCAATGACTGTGGTGACAGCAGTGACGAAAGTCCACAGCAGAACTGTCGTGAGTGTCTCTAGTGTGTGGGCCTGGCCTGTGGTTTGTGGCTGAGCCCCACCCGTAGGGTTCAAAGAGAGGCCTCCCTTGGGACTCTTGCAGTTTTTGGGAGCTGTTCTTCGTGGTCCAGGTGGAATGCCAAGTTGGCTGGACGGGGGTGGATTCTGGGCTTGGCTCCCAACTCTGGCTTGGCTGGCACAGGGCCCCGGACGGGTGAGGAGAACTGCAATGTTAACAACGGTGGCTGTGCCCAGAAGTGTCAGATGGTGCGAGGGGCAGTGCAGTGTACCTGCCACACAGGATACCGGCTCACAGAGGATGGCAGAACGTGCCAGGGTGAGCTGGGGCCTGAAAGTGGGGGGTGGGGGGTGTCAGGGTGCTCGGGTGGGGCAGCATATAGGAATCTGGGTGACATATCAGATCGGTGTGATTATTTGCACTGACCCTGAGAAGTGAGGATCATTTCTCTCATTTTGCAGATAGGGAAATGGAAGTACAGAGAGTATAAGTAATTTACCCAAAGCTACACAGCTAGTAACTAGCAGCTGAGTTGGGGTTTGAAATCTGAGACTCCATGACCTCAAAGCCCCGAACCACTTTTTACACAGTTTCCCCACCAGGCTGAGGCGTGGACGGGGGGATATGGGATATGGAGATATGACCAGGAAAACAACCAGGTGGCTTAGGAGTGTGGGGGAAGATGGCAGTAGGCAGGCTTCCTCACCCTGCCTGGTATCTACAGATGTGAATGAGTGTGCTGAGGAGGGGTACTGCAGCCAGGGCTGCACCAACAGTGAAGGGGCTTTCCAGTGCTGGTGTGAAGCGGGTTATGAACTACGGCCCGATCGGCGCAGCTGCAAGGCTCTGGGTAAGGCGCGTGGGCACTTGGCCGGGTGGGCTGAACAGATAAAAGCTGGGTGTTCCAAAGCTGAGGGATTTGCTAAGAAGTAGATTTATTTTTTTACAAGTTGCAATCTGGGCTCCAAGTGGAAGGCGACTGGGTTGGGGTTAGAAAGGATTCTAGTCTTCTAGTGCAGATGTCAGCAGCTTGGGACACACTCTAGTGGGCAGCTCTATCAGCTGAGGGCCTGAGGGTCCATGCTGATGGGTATCTAGTGGCTCTGAAGCCCAGTGGGGTCCTGTTTCTATGCTGTGTCCAGGGCCAGAACCTGTGCTACTGTTTGCCAATCGTATCGACATCCGGCAGGTGCTCCCGCACCGCTCCGAATACACGCTGCTACTGAACAACCTGGAGAATGCCATTGCCCTTGACTTTCATCACCGGCGGGAGCTGGTCTTCTGGTCTGATGTCACCCTGGACCGCATCCTCCGTGCCAACCTTAATGGCAGCAATGTGGAGGAGGTGGTGTCTACTGGGCTAGAGAGCCCAGGTAGGAAAACAAGGCCCTGAGTGGAGAGCCAAGACCACCTTGTGCAAAACACAGTGGGAAGGAAGGGACAGGATAGTGTTTACCAAGCGCACAAAGCAGAAGGCCTCTTCCAGTGAAATCTTGGGTGGAACTCTCATATAGGAACCAACTGTAGAGTTGAAAATGCTGCTCAATTGGTAGAGTGCTTGCTTAGCATGAACACAAAGCTCTAAGTTTGATCTCCAAGCACTGCATGAACCAGACATGATGACGTCTGTAATCTGAAGAGGTAGAAGCAGAAAGATCAGAAGTTTAAGGTCATTCCAGTTTAAGGTCAGGCTGAGATACATAAGACCCACCCCCCATCTCAACATACAAAAAGCAACAGCTAGTTTGGTGGCTTCAAGCTATCTTACCAGCAGGTTATTAAGTGACTAAGAAGTTAGTATCCAGGGCTGGAGGTAAAACTCAGTAGTACAGCCCTTGTCTACTTGTGAAAGGCACTGAGTTCCATCCCCAGCACCAGGGCATCAGGAGCTCAAGGTCAGCCTCAGCTAAATGTAGATGAAGTGCATGACCCCATCCACTGCTTGATTTCTCTTCCCAGTCTCTGGGAAGCTCAGTACCTAGCTCACAGAGACAGTGTGTGTAAAACAGTTAGGACAAGGTCCCAGCCACAGAAGCATCTTGTAAGTTTGCTCTTGTTTTCAGGACGCAGAAGTACCTAGGGTGAATCCCTAACACTCTTCCCTTTCCTCCTCTCACCAGGGGGCCTGGCTGTGGATTGGGTCCATGACAAGCTCTACTGGACCGACTCTGGGACATCAAGGATCGAGGTGGCTAATCTGGATGGGGGCCACCGGAAAGTGCTGCTGTGGCAGAGCCTAGAGAAGCCCAGGGCCATTGCCCTGCACCCCATGGAGGGGTGAGTGGGTGTCTCAAATTCCCAAGTCCTTCTTGCAGTGGGCAGGGATTGTCCTCAGGCCTCTGGGATAGGCTTTGTGGGTCTTCTTCAGAGCAATGTTGACAATATGAACTCTGTACCCAGATGCCCTTGCATCCTGGGTCTGTAGTATGTGGCCAAGGACCCTTGGCTTACTCCACCTCTCCATGTTCCTTCCTTCCTTCTTTTATTTTTTCTTTTGAATATATATGAGTAAACCCTTCAGATACACCAGAAGAGAGCATACATATCAGATCCCATTACAGGTGGTTGTGAGCCACCATGTGGTTGCTGGGATTTGAACTCAGGACCTCTGGAAGAGCAGTCAGTGCTCTTAACCGCTGAGCCATCTCTCCAACTCCCCCTTCATTTATTTCTAAATTGGCCAATTAAAAACAAACACATATATAAAACAAACATAAAAATAGACATATTTGGGAGGTGACTGCAGAAGGATAGGGAATTCAAGCTCATCTTCAGCTACATAGCTGGAGATCAACCTAAGCTACTGAGACCCTGATCTAAATAAAGATACAACTTCTCCCACAGATGTTCTAAGGTAAAATAATGAAGCATTTTAAATGGAATAAAATATACAAATTAGGTAAGTTTAAACTGTCTAGTGTTTTTTATTAGCCCATAGAGTGGAGCTAATTAAAAATTATTATTAATTTAAAGCACCCAGTAGTTGAGGTAATTAATATCATTAATTTGAAATAATTTTAAAAATTAATAGCCAAGTCTCCTGCATTGAAGTCTCTTGAAATGGAAATTCTTAGCCCCTGGCTTGTATGCATTCCATGCCACCAATTGAGGGGATGACTTGTAAGATCCTGCAATTAGATGTCAATTGTTTGAGAAATATGATGTGTGGGAGATGGGGCATAAAACACATCAGGCAGCAGAGGAGACTGAGAAGGAAGAGGCTGTGTGTCCTAACGCACACACCGCACTCTCATTGTCTTCACAGGCGCTCGGACTGTCATCTGCTCTGTCAACTGCTCCCTTTCTAGTGCCAGTTGTACTAGCACTAGAAACTCCATAGCAGACACTTAAAAAAAAAAAA
>JADRCD010207793.1:0-10938 GCA_019843815.1 Montemys delectorum | reverse complement strand
ATCTATCTATCTATCTATCTATCTATCTATCTATCTATCTATCTATCTATCTATCTATCTATCTACCTATCTATCTATCTACCTATCTACCTATCTATCTATCTATCTATCTATCTATCTATCTATCTATCTATCTATCTATCTCTCTATCTATCTATCTACTTTTCTACAGTATTTAGTATGTCTGAGCATAGCTCAGTGGTGGAGCACTTGTCTAGCAGGTACAATGCTCCAGCACTTCAACAAATGTGTATTAAAAGTTAAAGATAACTATATTCACTATATAAACACTAAACTATGATATTTTTCTATATTTTCTGTAAATACATCTAAATATTCACAACCATTTCTTCATTTTCTCAATTTCTTTTAAACACTCTTCATTTTGATAGTCTATATATTTTAAACAGGCCAACAATTAGACAAATCAATTTATGGAAATTGGTAGCAGAGAATAAATATGCACATTGTCACTTTGACATATTTTATCTATATATTAACTATGAGTTCTCATGTCACTTTAAATGTCTTTAGAAAAATGTGGCAATTTTCTATTTTCTTTTCTTTCACTGAAAATAAAATTTTTCCATATAATATATTCTGATTACCGCTTCCCCTCCACAAACTCCTCCCAGTTCCTCCTCACATATTCTCCCATCAGAAATGACTCCTTTCCATTTCTCCTTAGAAAACAAACTGACATTTAGGGGATAATAATAAAATAAAACAAGACAGAATAAAAACAGGCATCAGAACAGGACAAAACAAACACAGAGAAGGAAAAGAGCCCAAGAACAGGTACGAGAAATAGATACAGATACAGAGAGAGCCATTCATTCACAAACTCAGAAATTCCTGAAACTGCAAAAACTAGAAACCATACTATATGCAAAGAGTACCTATAAGGTAAAAACAAAAGTGAAAAATTAAAAGAAAGAAAATTTCAAAAAGAAACAAAAGGAAGAAAACACAAAGAAAAAGCTTTGGCATGATGTTATGAGACAAAGAACCTCCAAAGGTGCTGTTAAGTTTGTTTTATGTTGATCACCTACTGCTAGGCATGGACTATCCCTTAACAGTAGTTTGTTTCTCCAGTGAGACTCCTTTAGACAAAAGCAAATTTTCATTTGCAAGTGGTTATCCGTTGGAGATGGCATCTGTGTTAGGATTGAGGGCCTGTGCCTATGCCTACTTCCCCTCTCAGTACTTGAACCCCATCTGGCTCTGACCCCTGAAGACTTTGTGCATTGTGCCTCCATCTCCATGAGTTCATATGTGCATTGTCAGTCCTTTTGTCTTCAGAGGGCCTTGCTTCATTGATGTCCTCAATTCCTGACAGTTCTTATACTCTTTCCACCTCATCTTCTACAGGTTTTTCTGAACCTTAGGTGAAGAATTGGATAGAGATGTCCCATTTAGGGTTGGATGTTCCAAGTTTGCTCACTCTCTGCATAATGTGGGTCTCTGTATTTATTCCCATCTACTGCATGAGGAAGCCTCTCTGATGAAGGTTATAGAAGGTACTCATCTATTACTATAGCAGAATGTCATTAGGAGTCATATAATTGCTACTTGTTTTTGTTTGTTTTTAGAAGAGTAGCATCTAGTTTTACACTAGGTCCTAAGATTATCTAACCTCAGGTTCTTGATTACCTAGGCAAAGTCGGGTATGGGTTCCACCACATAGAGTGGTCCTTGAGTAAAATCAGATATTGGTTGGTTCCTCCTACAGCTTTGTGGTAACATTGCACTAGCATATTTTGCAGACAGAACACAATTGTGAATCAAACGGTTTGTGGTTAGATTAGTGTTTAAATCTCTCCTTTGCTAGCATACAGAATAGACTGTAGTACCAAGAACACTGACCCATAAGGGTAAAGGTTCTAAGTTGGCACCAACTCTATTTCTCCATGTTCAATGATTTGTGAGTTTTGTTTTTGTTTTTGTTTTGCTTGTTAGTTTGTTTTAGAAATGGGGTCTTGCTGTCAGCTTGTGGAGAATAACCTATATTTTTGGCAATAGTATATATTGTTTGGAGGTTCCCAAAGGGCCCCTTCGGCCAACAACTTAATTACATATAACCTATTCCTAGTATTGGAAACTTGATTTGATGATGATTGATGGCCAGTTGGAGCTGTGTCTCCTACGTTATTTGGAGATTTAATTGAGTTCTCTTTCGGAAACATAGATACTTTAGGAAACTTCTACTCTGTTCCATTTCATATTAGCACACAACTGGCACTCAGTTTTAGTTGTTTCTTCCTGTGTTCTGTCCCTCACTGGGAAAAAGACAGCACTTTCAGCAAATGATGCTGGTCAAACTGGACAGCTGCATAGAAGAATCTAAATAGATCCTGCACAAAACTCACGTCCAAAAACCAACATAAAACCCAGATGCACTGAACCTGAGAGAAAAGAAAGTGAGAAGAAGTTTTGAACTCACTGACACAGGAGACAACTTGAAGGGAATAACCCTAGCTCAGGCCCTAACATCAACAATTAATCAATGGGATCTTATGAAACTGAAAAGTTTTGGTATGCCAAAGGGCACCATCAATAGGACAAAGGGACAACCTACAGAATAGAAAGATTTTACCAACTACACATCCAATAGAGGTCTAATATCCAAAATACATAAAGAACTTTTTTAAAAGATTAGATGTGAAGAGAACAGAAAACTACATTTAAAAGTAGGGTAGAGATCTAAATAGAATATTCTCAAAAGAGGAATCTTAAATGGCTAAGAAACACTTAGAAAGAAAAGTTCAACATTCTCAGTCATCAGGGAAATGCAAATCAAAACGACTCTGAGATTTCATTTTACATCTGACAGAATGGCTAAGATCAATACAGCAAAGTGGCAGACAGCTCATGCTGCCAAGGACATGAAAGGACACAGTCATCCATTACCCTTTGGCTTCTTTATCAAGTGTCCATAGGTGTCTGGATTATCTGGGTCTTCAATTCAATTCCATTAATCTACATGTCTAATTTTTGTCAGTACCATACCAACCATAGTTTTGTAGTACAATTTGAGGTTGGGAATGGTGATACCTCCTTCAGTTCTTATATTAGTCAGGTTTGTTTTAACTGGTGTGTGTGTGTGCGTGTGTGTGTGTGTGTGTGTGTGTGTGTGTGTGTGTGTGTGTGTATGTATGTTTCTATATGAAGTTCAAATTTGTCCTTTCAAGGTCTATGAAGAATTGTGTTGAAATTTTTGTGGGGGTTGTATTGGATATATGTAGATTGGTTTTGGTAGGATGGCCATTTTTACTTTATTAATCTTACTTCTCCATCATCTTCTAATATTTTCTTTGATTTCTTTCTTTACTGACTTGAAGTATCTATCACACTAACCTGTCACTTGCTTGCTTACAGCTATCCCAAGATATTTTGTATTTTTTTTTTTTGAGGGTACTGTGAAAAGGTGCCGTCTTCCTGATTTCTTCTCAGTCCATTTGTAATTTGTATATAGGAAGGCTACTGATTTTTGTGAGTTAATTCTTTATTCTGCTACTTTGCTGAAAGCATTTATCAGCCCAATGAGTTTCCTGGTGGATTTTTTATTGTCACTTATGCGTACTATCATGTCATCTGCACATAAAGATAACTTAACTTCTTCCTTTCCAATTTATATCCTTACAAGGTCCTTCAGTTGTCCTATTGCTCTAGATAAGACTTCAAGCACTGTACTGAATATGTATGGGGAGAGTAGACAACCTTATCTCATTTCTGATGTTAGTGGAATTATTTTGAATTTTTCTCCATTTAAGTCGATGTTGGTAATGGGCTTGCTGCAGACCGACTTTACTATGTTGAGGTGTGACCCTTGTGTTCATAATCTCTCCAAGATTTTTTTCATGGAGGGGTGTTGGATTTTTTTCATAGACCTTTTCCAGCCTCTAATGGGATGATCATATAGTTTTTGCCTTGTAGTGTGCTTATATGGTAAAGTACATTTATTGATGTACATGTGTTGAACTGATCCTGAATCTCTGGGATGGAGCCTACTTGATGACGGTGGATGATCTTGCTGACGTGTTCCTGGATTTCATTTACAATTGTCTTATTGAGAATGGTTGTGACTTTGTTCATAAAGGTCTGTAATTCTTTTTTGGGGGAGGGTCTTTATATGGTTTGAGTATCAGAGTAACTGTGGTCTCATAAAACAAATTGAGTAATATTCTTTTTGCTTTTATTTAATGAAATAATTGGAGGAGTATTGGCATTAACTCTTCTTTGGAAGTCTGGTATAATTCTATGCTAAAACCATCTGACTCTGGACCTTTTATAGTTGAGAGACTTTTATTGGCTGCTTCTATTTCACTAGAGTTTATAGTTATGTTTAAAGTGCTTCTCTAATTTTGATTTAACTCCAGTAGGTGGTATAGATGTGAAAATTATCCATTTTTTAAACTTCTGTTTTCAATTTGGAGAGTACAGTGTGTCCTCATGGTTCTCAGGATTTTCTCCATATCTATATTTTTATCCCCCTTTCATGTCTAAATCTGTTTATTTCTATATTCTTTCTCTGCCTATTAGTTAATTTCTCTAAGGGCTCGACAGTTTTACTGTTTTTCTCAAAGAACCAATACTATGTTTCATTATTTTTTTGTAATTTTTTTCTATTTCATTTATTTCAGCCCCGAGTTTGATTATTCAAGGCTCTTGTTAATTCTTATTTAATCTAGGGTCACCTGACTGGGAATAATACTGCTCACAGAGAGCTGGGGCCTCATAATTTAGTTAAAGATAATAATAACTTGCCATAGACATGCCCACAGGCCAATCTGGTCTAGATAATTCCTCTATCAAGGCTTTCCTCTCAGATGATACTAGGCTGTGTAAAGTTCTCACCTAAGTTGACTAGCATGGTCATGGAGCTTTGTGGGAACACTCATGCAACCACAGTGACCTCTTTGTCTTGCCCATGTCCAACCCATTGTGCCACATGGCTGCTCTACAGCAAACCTCTTGTTCTTTATGCTTTTGAAACCAATGTGAATTGTCACTAGTCACACATCTTTTTCTTATCTGAAAATCTCTGAACAAAACATTCCAGTTATACTCACACAAATCACTCCTAGCCATCTAGGAAGCACTCCTTTGCAGCACCGAATCAATTTCTTGTTGCTTTATTGTCAGACGAAAAGTTTCCCCTTTGTTTCTGGTACCCAAAGATTATACTGAATGACATTTAGATCAGACATGTATTGTTCACAATTTTATAATTTACTGGGTAATTATGTGTATTTATTGAGAGTAAATTAGCTAAGTTTCACATATTGGACACTGGGACTAATCAACTGAGTGATTTCGTTTAATAAGGTCCACTAGTGTAGACAATAGATCAGGTGCAGTATCTTATACTCTCTGAGCCATTCTTACACTCAGATGATGAGCTTTCCTGAGTATGCTCTAAATTCCCATAAATATCTTAGTAACAACAGAACATGAAATAAATATGTTATATTGAATATGTTCAGGTTAACTTATTTCTTGGAAATGTCACAGAAATCAATTGAACAAAACCCCCAGAGCCTTGGATCCTTTAGATTCAATACATTCCAGTGTTTTATCCTTCTGTAAGAGAAGTGTTATCACAGCTCCATAAACACATTAAAACATTGTGCAGAAAGAGTCAGAGCTAACTGGTTATCAAAGATTTACAGTAGTTGATTGATTTCTGAATCACAAGAAAGGCAACCAAAACACCGTAGGATAGCATTTGATGTCTTTTTTTTCTTGCTCATACCTTCTTCCATATTTGGCTCACAAAGGTCTTGGAGATAGCAGTCATGTTCCAAAGGAGGGATCCTGAATTACCATCAGAGTAGACATATTCACAAAGAAATGTGCCTGTCCAGAGATGAATGGAACAACTGTTAACAAATGCTGGAGAGACTATGGGAAAGGGAAACCCCATTCACTGTTGGTGGACTGTAAACTAGTGTAGCCACTATGCAAATCAGTGTGGAGAATTCTCTAAAAACTAAAACTAAATCTACAATGGGACCCACTATTTCACTCCTTGGGATATGCTCAAAGTACTCAGCATTCTGCTTTCTACTTCATAGATACTGTTTGGCCATGGCCATTGTTTCCCTATTTGAAGTACCTAGAAAATGGAAATAGCCAAAAGTCCTGTGACTGACGACTAACACACAGACACACACACACACACACACATACACACACGCGCACACGCACGCACGCACGCATGCAGTCACACACTATGGAATACTATTCACCTGTAAAGAAAAATGAAATCATGAAAATTAAAGGTAAATGAATGGAACTAGGAAAGACTGCACTGAGTGCGGTAGCCAAGATCCAGAAAGACAAACATCATTCTCTCTCATTGAAGACTCCTAGCTCCAGATCCTCAGATGTGAGTACATGGCCTGTGGTGCTATAGAAACCAGGAAAGTGGGACATTTGCCAGGATATGGCGGTTGTTGAGCAATAGAGAGGCAAATAGCAGGGTGGACGTGATCGTAACCCCAGGCTTTTCCACCCGTGCCCCAGTTCCCCAAATAATGACTCTGAATTATTATTTACTTATGAATAAATTCATGATTTTCATTTATGACTAGCTTGTTTTCAATTAGCAATAATCGCGCCTTGGATAAACCTCATTGGCTATGATACCGCCACTGCGCTACTAGCTTATAACTTAATTAACCTGTTTGGGATGTATTTGATGAGTGTCACATGGCTGGTTTCATATGTCTGGATCCTCAGAATTCAGGGTGAATCTTTTCCCATGCCTGACTCTATCCCCAAGTTCCTCTCTCCCCACTGAAACTCCTACCTCCTGTTTCCTTCCTCAGCTAATAGGCTACCAACTTTTTATTGACAGATGACGCTTTCACATAGCACACAGGGATTGTCTTTACAAGTGATCTCATCAGGGAAGTGGGAAAGGGTATGCTTTTTATGGAGAATGAGGGTAATCCACGAGAAGTGGAGGATAAAGCAATTGTCTAAAAAACCCACAAGAAAGCACGCTATTAACTACTTACTTAAAAAGAAGAAAACCTATAATATACATAATTCCTTGTATATTATATACATATATGGTTTTAATGAACTTTCCCTATGATGCTCTAGCCAAGAGTCAAAGACCATCTAACGTAGCATTAATACTAGACATAAAATCCCCCCTTTGAGTTGTTGGCCATGGCTAGCCAAGAGACATCCCTCCACCCCAAACAGCAACTCTTGCTCTTGCCTTTGCATATGCCTGAGAGATATAAAGCAAGTTTCTATTGCTGGAGACCATATTCACTTCAAAAACAGGGTCCATAGACCCTGAGATGGAAGTGCTACCAATGTCCTCGCTGAAGACTAGTTTTCACGGTAACACAAGGTGCCATGCAGGCGTCCAAAGGAAGGAATCACCTATCAGTCCTACCCAGGTATGTTGTCTACAAATCCCACCAATGACTAACATGGCATGATAATCCTAACGGTGCAGAAATGATACACATACTTCTGTGGTAACTAACAACTCTCTAGTTGGACCTAAGGTCCACTTTTCAAAGGGAAACCATGTCTGGTACTGGAAATGTAGCTAACTACTCGATGCTAGTGAAATCAAGGATATTGGAGGAAAAATCTACAACCATTAAACTAACTAGCATTTACTAAACTAGCATAATTTCTCACAACAATCTATAAACATTTACCAATACACCCATAGATAAGTGTAGTCTTCACTTCTCATTAGGGGAACTTCTTTTTTGCAACAGACAGACTATAGAAAACCATAACCAACCAGAGTGAAGAGTTGTCTCCAGTGGATACATCTATAAAACATCCTCACATCCAAGGCTCAGGGAACATTGAGGAAGAGGAACCAGAAAGTTCCAAGAGTCAGAGCACCAGATAGTTTGCTGGAAATCTGAGTTTCTAGTAATATCAGAAGCTACACCCATAAATCACTCACATGATTGCTTAAATATGAGCTGAACAAGGATGACAACAAGGACATGGCAAAATGGACAGGAAGAATCCCAAAGGCCTTACCCCTACATAATCACAGGCAACTGAGGAAAGCTATGCCCAGGAGAGCTGGTCATACAAAAAGCATACTTTGGAAAAGCACACCAATGGTTTTCTAGTGCCAAATAGTTAGTCCTAAAAACACATATACAAGTAATACTGTATAGACCGAGCAGGTTATATTTCAGAGTGTGTGTGTGTGTGTGTGTGTGTGTGTGTATGTATGTATGTATATATGTACACATACATTCATCATTTATTGGGACTTGGTTTGCCTCCCTGTTTTCCACTCCCATATTACATTTCTGTGAACATTTGAACACATGTTTTGCAGGGTTGGATATTTTCAGTTCTCCTGTCTTCCAAAGTTAGTTCAGCAGTTAAAAGTACGATAGGAAATGTATAAGAATTCCAAGTTTTCCAGGTCCTCATCAATTGCCCCTTTTCTTTCTGCATCCATATGTGTATGAAGTTGAGTCTTTCTGTGGTTTTCATTATGTGTCCATAATGGCCAGTGTTGGGTAATTTTTCCTCTGTCCGTGCAGACATCATCTTCGGAGGAGGACTATTAGAATTTGTTGCTTAAGGTAAAGTTGAGGGTTCTCTTTTTAAACCTGTTTATGGTTGAATTTTAAGCTCTCCTTATATTCTGATTGCTTCAGATCTCCTCATTATTAAATTTATTTTCTCCAAGATCAGTTTTGTTCATGTTTTATTTGTTGATATTTTCTTCTCTGTGCAGTTTTGTTGTTTAGACACACATCTTCTATTTATGGAATTACATTGTCTTATATCCCACATAAAAGTGCATTTTTCTATGATTTTCCATGAGTAAAAACTTCACAATATAAAATATTTTTTTGAGAACGCAATTAGCAACTATCAAAACTGTTTATATTCATATGGTTACTTTGCTTAAAAGTAGTTATTTGACAAGTTCATGATGTTCTTTCTCAACTTGGTTCAAAATACTCTACTAATGATTAATATCTTCTGGAGTTCAAAGTAGGAACTTGGCTCCTATTCTAATTTTAGGTCAGATGAATTATGATCTATGCTTATTTCTTTAAAAAATTTCCAGTATATTTTGGGGTGGATACTGGGCAGAAGTAAAAATATGTTATTCTGCCCTTTCTCTCCAAACCTGCTAATATATCAGATTGAGTAAAATATATTAGTATACCACCATGTAGAAATCATTATGCATTTAGTCAAGAGTGAAATAAAGTTGACACCTTCAACCTTCTTTAGAAACTAGGTTGTTTTCGGAAATTCAGCAAATCTTCTGGAGTCACTGGCATGCAGCAGTAAGCCAAAGCCAACCAGAGAGTATGCCTCTTACTCAGTCCAGGCCCCAGTCTCTTAATGGCTGCTGTCAAGCCTCCACCATTGATTATAAAAATCCCAAAATAAAGCATTCAAGGCAAGTTCACAATGGCTCTATTCTGGTAATGCTACCCTCTGATGAAGTGCTGGTTTTCCGTTTGGGAATGTCGCCTTTGTATGGGTTCAAGTGTTAAGCCAATGACATAGAGTCCGCTCAAGTGATGGGGGTCCAAAGATCAAGTTCTTTAATCCTCCAGCCAAGTGTCTAACCACCAAACCACACTGCCATTCTCTCTAATTACCTGTTAGGTAATAGGTGTAAAAATATGTCTTTGAGGTGATGAGATAAAATTAGAAGCTAGGTGATTGGCTTGGTCTTAATATCTGTCTTAGCCACTAAAATAAACAAACAAAAAAAGCCACAAGGAACAATTGGACCCAAAGGATTCTTTGGGAAAATAGAAAAGGTGGGTGGAGTCTCTGAGTAAATGTACACTGTGAAAGCAGACAGGCATTTAGGCATTTCCCTGAGACCCCCAAAGTAGATGGTTTCTAAAGCTTACTGTAATCATGCTAACACCCAGAAGAGGCTGGGATGCTGTTTTTCTCTCTCATTTTTAATTTGAGGGGACATCAAAATCTTTTGCAATTTTATCATCAAGGGGTTTATTTATGTTATATGATTTTGTTAATTTGACATGTAGAATACATAGCAAAATAGGATTTAAGAATATTTCTCTCAAACCATCTTATTATCTACTAGCAATAAGCTTTAGCAATGGAATCATGAACACTGCAATGGGATGGGTTATTAAAAATATGGGATGGGTGGGTTATTAAAAACACAGGGGTTCTGGGCCATAGTAGCTTCCACTATTGCTATCATGAGGCAAGGAACGCTTGAGCAGCCCCATGAGTTCTAATTACATCATTTGCTTATAGACCTGACCCAGGTAGGCATTAACCTTGGCTTCAGTATCTGTAAGAAGGACTACGAACCTCTGTCATCTTATCTATTTTATCAAAATTATAAAAATAAAGTACTGAGGATTTTGAAAAATGACCTTGAGAAGTTTTACATTCTCTGAATGACTATATTTTGAAGTGAAACTTCTTAAGGAAAACAAAGAAAAAAAAACATTTCTGTGTAATATTTTTTCCCTTCTTTTGAAGGCAAAGCAGACTGGATTTAGCTAACTGGTATGCTTCTTTATCCCACTAGAGGGTGGTCCTGTCACCTGCATGGTACAGAACACACAGGATGTGGGAAAGCACTCAGAAAGGAAAGCACATGTGCAGGGTTTTATCTCCTGTGACTCTGCCACGTTCTGACCCTATTAGCTTTCCTTCCAACCCTCGCCTCCCATACCTTCACTTTTCCAGCCTTTCTTTTGTGGCAATGGCTCCCTATGAAGCTAGTATGTGGGATGCGCACACAGCTGTAAAAGTGAGTCTACAGGAATTTAATGGTGCATAGCTTAAACTTCAACATGGTTCTTAGTTCCAGATAAATATGATGCCCCGGGTCAGTACATTAATGGATGTGCCTGTGTTGTTACCATCAGCAAAGCATAATATCACATTTCAAAAACACAAAGGAGAAAT
>JADRCD010207792.1:28942-40832 GCA_019843815.1 Montemys delectorum | reverse complement strand
TGGTTGGTTGGTTAGTTGGTTGGTTGGTTGGTTGGTTGGTTGGTTGGATGGTTGGTTGGTTGGATGGTTGGTTGGTTGGTTGGTTGGTTGGTTGGAGACAGTCTTTGTCTCTCAGACTGGCCTTCACCTGTACTCCTCTCTATAGCCCAGGCTGGCCTTGAATCCCCTCAGCCTGATTTGTTACCAATTTTTGTCTCTAGACTGACCCTTTTCCCTTTCTGAATTGTGAAAGCGATGAGACTGAGCATTGATTAAATGGTAAACAGACTTCTTCCTATTCAACAAGAATAGGAGAAATGGGGATATATTTGTAAACCCACCTTTAACTTTTGGGCTTGGGAGGGAGGTTATAGATAGAGTATTAAAAATGAGGGGAAGAGAGTGCTGGAGAGATGGCTCAGCAGTTGAGGGCACTGGCTATTCTTCCAGAGGACACAGGTTCAAGTCTCAGTACCCACATGGCAGCTCACAACTGTCTGAAACTCTAAGATTGGGCACTCTCACAGAGACAAATGTGCAGGCAAAACATCAGTGCACATAAAATAAAGGTAAATTAAAAAAAAAGATTTTAAAAATGAGGAGAAGGACAGTTGATAAGGGTGATGGGCAGTGAGACATTTATTCATCTCTTTTCTGGGAACTTTAAGGCAGCCTCTTTTTTTTATTCCTTTTATAGTTCCCTGCCACAGTTGCCATGGCAATTGTCAACAAGCATGGTGCTGGAGGGTACACCATTTAGCTGGCAGATAGATTACGATGCGATGAGGTTAAAAGTTGTCTGGCTGTTGCTCTGGTGGCCATCTTAGGAGCAATCAGTGTCAGCTCATACACTTTCCGGAAGCCCTTCTGGCCCCAAACACCCAGTCCTCAAAATGCAACAAGATCAGAAACACAGCCACACAGTGCTTAGGGGAACAAAATAGGCGCAGTTTTCCTGCCAGAGGGCAGTGTTGGGTCAAGTCCACCTGCTGTAGGCCCTGCTCCATGTTGAAGATCACCGCAACTGCCCGGCAGTGGTGGCGCTCGCCTTTAATCCCAGCACTTGGGAGGCAGAGGAAGGCGGATTTCTGAGTTCGAGGCCAGCCTGGTCTACAGAGTGAATTCCAGGACAGTCAGGGCTACACAGAGAAACCCTGTCTCGAAAAAAGAAAAAGAAAAAAAAAAAAAAAGAAAAGAAAAAAGAAAATCACCGCAGCTGATGGAATACATGTGCTATCCTGACTAGACTTTTGTCTAAGCAGTGCTTGGGATGGTACCCAGCACCTCATACAAATGCTCTCCCTCATACTAATGAGCTAATTACTGGCTTTAGGATGGGGGCTGGCACCTGGAAAGTGCAGGGGAAAGAAGAGGCTGCAAATTTGTTACTAGTGGTCAACTCAGTCATGCCTGTCTAGTGAACATTCCACAAAAGACCTGGGTTCAGAGAGCCATGATGGCTGGGTGTTCCAAGCACCTGGAGGCTGGCTCTCCCTCACACCCCTGTCTTGACTATGCCCTGAGCCCTGTGCTCCCCTTCATCTGTTACCTAGCTTTACAGTAACCCAGCAAGCCTGTTTCCTTACTTGCAATACCAGCAGATTAGCCAAACACGAGGAGGGAGGCACAGCTGGCGTGGTGGCTTGAAATCCAATGACCTCTATGAGCTCACAGGGGGCAGCCTTATTAGGAGGTGTGGCCTTGGAGTAGGTGTGGCCTTTCTGAGGAAGTATGTCACTGTGGGTAGGGGGAGGAGCTTTGAGTTTCAGAAGCTCAAGACAAGCCCAGTGTGTCTCTCTCTTCCTGCTGCCTGCCAATCTGGATGTAGAACTCTCCGCTACGCACTCCTTCACCACATCTGCCTGCCTGCAGCCGTACTTCCAGCCATGACGATAATGGACCTCTGAATTGTAAGCCAGCTCCAACAAAACGTTTTCTTTTATTTATAAGAGTGGTCACCATGGTGTCTCTTCATAGGCAATAGAGTACTGACTAACACAACTGAGTTTTATTTGGTTAGACGTACAAGCCGGGGCAGTGGTGGCATAAGCCTTTAATCCCAGCACTTGGGAGGCAGAGGCAGGTGGAAACCTGCCCCTTGAAAAACCAAGGGGGAGGGGGAAAGACGCACAAATAAAAAGCGATCCATAATGACTGGCATTGGATGTGGGGAGCCCGAAGTCCTCAACCTGTGAGATCTGACACACTGTGACCGGTTGAATGGTGTCAAGTCCAAAGTGAATTACAGGACTGAGCTGGTGTCCAATTCAAGGCCTACCCATAGATGGGTGTATAGATCTTCCCCCAACACACACACCTGCACACACACACACACCTGCACACATCTGTTCACAAATGTTTTCTGTGATGATTGCTAAGTAGAGAAAGCCCTTTGATTTATTTCCTCTTCTCAGATAACCTCTAAGCATGTCTCCCCCAGTAGACTCTTCAAGATGACTTAGCAGGTAAAAGCCCTTGCCAAGTAGGGCTCATAAGCTGAGTTCAAGCCCTGCAACTCATAAAAGTGGAAGGAAAAATCGTCTGACCTCTACACGTGTGCCATGACACACATTTGCACCCTCTTCTTTTTTTTTTTTTTTCTCGAGATAGGGTTTCTCTGTGTAGCCCTGGCTGTCCTGGAACTCACTCTGTAGACCAGGCTGACCTCGAACTCAGAAATCCGCCTGCCTCAGCCTCCCAAGTGCTGGGATTAAAGGCGTGCGCCACCACTGCCCAACTGCACCCTCTTCTTTTCATGACTTGGAAAGAAGTCAGGTATCGAGAAGGAGTGGGTGCTGTTGGCACCCCCTTTCACCGCCCTCTCTGGAGACAGGGTCCCACTGTGTAGCCTAGGCTGCTCTTGATCCTCCTGACTCGGCATGGCTAGGCTTACAGCTGGTCCATCATGCCCAACCAGCTTCCCCTTTCCCTGTCTAACCTGTGGTCGTATATCAGATATCTTGCAGATCAGGTATTTATTATTTACATTATGATTCATAACAGTAGCAAAATTACAGCCATAAAGTAGCAACAAAAATAATTTTATGGTTGGTGGTCACCACAATATGAAGTGTATTAAAGGGCAGCCACACTGGGAAGGTTGAGAACCACTGATCCAAAGTGGACAGCAAGTTGCATAGTCAGTCAAGGTTTAAGGTGGGCTGTTCTGTTGTTGTTTGTTTTGTTTTAACATGGACCTTAGGGAGGTCCACCACTGGAGTCAACTGTCTTCCTCTAAAATTGAACCTCAACGTTAAAGCCCTTGTGGCCACTGCCCTGGAAAAAGTGTGCACCGTGAATCTATCTGTTTGCTAGCTCTTGCGGCAAAAGGCCTGTTGTAAAGCTGCTAGGGAACCTGAGGCAGAAGGATCCCCAATTCAAGGCTGCCTGGGCTACAGAGTGAGCTCCAGGCCAGCCTAGGCAGCCTAATGGGCCTCATCTCTAAATGCAAACTACAAAAGTTGACGAGAATCCTGCTCAGTGGTAGGAACTTGCTGATAGGTGTGGGCCCCGATACAATCCTCCGTACCACAGCCAGGAGAAAAGGCCAGGTACAGAACACACAGGAATTTGGAGTAAATATGTGCCCAGATTTATAACCAAAACTTGTAGGCACTAACGTGCCACTGAGCTGTTCCTACTGTGTGCCCTATGCGCACTCCAGAGCTGCAGCAGGAGCACCAAGCAGTGAGCTTGCTGAGTCAGCGGCACTCTCGGCTTCACTAAGAACTAGCAAGTTAAGAGCTAATTGTGAAGCTGGGCATTGCAGCATACACAGCTATAAAATCAGCACCGGGAGGATCAATAATTCTAGTCCAAGCTAGGTGTGATGCTGCAAGCCTTTAATCCCAGCACTTGAGACTCAGAGGCAGATGGATCGCTGGAGTTTTGAGTCCAGCCTGGTCTACAAAACAAGTTCCAAGTCAGCCAGGGCTATTATATAGAAAAACCGTGTCTCAAAAATAAATGAGTACAAAGAATTTGAGTCCAAGGGCTGGAAAAATGGCTCAGCAATTAAGAGCACTTCTTATTCTTGCAGAGGACCCTGGTTTGCTCCCTAGTCTCAAATGGTGTCTTATAACCATCCATAGCTCCAGTTCCAAGGGGTCTGACCAGTATGCATATGGTACGCACACATACATGCAGGCAACACATTCATTCATACACATAAAGTAAAATAATTAAATATAAGCAAGCACACAAAACAAAAATTTAAGCTGGTGTGGTGGCACATGTCTTTAATCCCAGTTCTCCACTGGCAAAGGCAGGTGGATCTCTGTGAGTTCCAGGCCTGCCTGGGGCTACATAGTGAAACCCTGTCTCAAACAAATACACACAAACAACCTAGCCAGCTAGAATTAGGGACTCTGCGAGGAGCAGCAGACAGGAAGGCACTAACCAAGGGGAGAGATGCAGAGGTTCTCTCTCTTCCTCTATGACAGAGCGGCTCTCAACCTTCCTAATGCTACACCCTTTAATGCACTTCTACAATCACGTTGTGGTGACCTCCAACCATAAAGTTATTTCATTGCTACTTCATGACTGTAATTTTGCTACTGCTATGAATTATAATGTAAATATCTATATTTTCCGATGGTCTTAGATGACCCCTGTGAAAGGGTCATTCAACCTTCAATGGGGTCTCGACCCATAGGTCGAGGAACACGCTGTACAACTTAGGCTGAAAACTACTTTCATCAAAAAACACATGGCAGGAAGCCGAGGTGACACTGAAGACATGGGGAAGAAGAGAGGTGGTGTAGGTCACCCGACGGTGACACGAGCTGTGGACCCAAGCCAGGCGGATTTGAGTGTGGACTCTGTCCCTTCACACTTGTGTGACTGACTATGTTACATTCATCTTGCATACAGTGTTAGCAAGCTGTGAATATATTGTTCTATTTCACTAAAAGATCCCTCCCCCCCACTTGTACTCGAGGAAAGTGTAGCTTGGAGGTGGTACCTGCTTGCAGTGGGGGTGGGCATCTCCAGCCTCAGACACTTCTCCACTCTATTCTGCTGCCCTGATGCTAGGTCCCCAGAGCCCAAGACATAACTACTGAGGGACCTGCTGAATACACTCGGGCTGGTGGCAGGGATGCCTCCCGTCTCTGCCACGGCCGTTCTTTTGTGTGGTCTGTTGGCCATTTGAGGATTCAGCTCCCAGGGTGCTGCACTGCACGCATTACTACACTGCCTCTTGTCTTGAAGCCTTTGTGTGTTGCCAGTCCCTGGCCAACACAGTTTTCAGAGGGCCATCTTCGTCTTGAGTTCACTCATGGCACAAATTAAACTAAGAAAGTCGATTGTTTCTAGTCTCCGAGGTTGAGGAATCTTGGCTTTCTTTTAAAGATTCCGATACCGAACACTGAATGTGAACTTGGCAAGCCCATCCTTCCTGAGTCGGGTCAAATGCACGCACACCACTGTCTTCGCCAGGGTCGTGCATCCAAAGGCAGTCATCGCCACGCCCTGCAGACTGTTGGCTGCCTTTGTTTCAGAAGCCGTGTG
The DNA here is from genome assembly GCA_019843815.1 of Montemys delectorum. Taxonomy (NCBI): domain Eukaryota; kingdom Metazoa; phylum Chordata; class Mammalia; order Rodentia; family Muridae; genus Montemys; species Montemys delectorum. The sequence continues at coordinate 35,342 of JADRCD010207792.1, read as the reverse complement.
GTCCCTGGAGGAACACTGAACTTAGAGCTGCAGTCATGTGGCTTCCAAGACCCACGGCCTCACGTTCAAAGCTGGATGGACACGCAGACCCCAAACTTGGTGAGGTCAGATGAGGTACCAGATCTGAAAGGTATTGTACAGTGATTACTGTAAAAATATAAAGCACTTTAAATATGTATTGGTGAAAAAAATTGGAGAATTGGAGTTGAATCTAGAAACTGAGTATATTTTTAAATGTTTTATTAGTTAAAATGTATGTATATGAAAATTTTTATGTGAGTTTTGCGTATATATATGTATATGTTCACTAGTACATGCAGTACTTAGAGAGGCCAGAAGAGGGCATTGGATCCCCCTGCTTCAGTGCTGGGAACCAACCTTGGGTCTTCTGGGAGAGCAGCTAGTTCATCTCTCCAGTTTGTATATATTTCTTTCTTCTTCTTCTTCTTCTTTTCTTTTTTTTTTTTTTGGTTTTTCGAGATAGGGTTTCTCTGTATAGCCCTGGCTGTCCTGGAACTCACTCTGTAGACCAGGCTGGCCTTAAACTCAGAAATCCACTTGCCTCTGCCCTCCCAAGTGCTGGGACTAAAGGCGTGTGCCATCACTGCCCGGCTAATTATTTCTTAACATTGGGGACTGAACCCAGGACTTCAAGCATGGTAGGCAAAGCTATTACTTCATGCCTAGCCTGAGATATCTTTTTTTTTTTTTTTTTTTTTAACCTTGCGACAGGATCTCACTACATAGCTCAGGTTGACCTTGTGTTCCTGGTCTTCCCGCCTGTTGTCTCCTGACTGAGTGCATGGATTGCTGAGTACATGGGTACCGTCATACCCAGCTATGAGCTGCCAATTTTAATATGTAGGGTTTCGAAAGAATATGTACAAGAAGGTCCTATTTCTTCTTTTCTTTCTTTTTTTTGTTTTGTTGTTTTTGTTTTTGTTTTTGTTTTTCAAGACAGGGTTTCTCTATGCAGTTCTGGCTGTCTTAAAACTCACTCTGTAGACCAGGCTGGTCTCAAACTCAGAGATCCACCTGCCTCTGCCTCCCAAGTTCTGGGATTAAAGGCATGCGCCACCACTGCCTGGCTCTTTCTTTCTCTCCTTCTCTCTCTCTCTTTTTAAGATTTATTTATTATGTAGACAGCATTCTGCTTGCATGTACATCTACAGGCCAGAAGATGGCATCAGAACCCATTACAGATGGTTGTGAGCCATCATGTGATTGCTGGGATTTGAACTCAAGACCTCTGGAAGAGCAATCAGCACTCTTAACCACTGAGCCATCTCTCCAGCCCCAGAAGGCCCTGGTTTTTTGTTTCTTCTAGATTATGAGATTATGGACTTGTAGTGTTTCCTCAGTCTTGCCTCTGTGCACTACCTAATTTTGCCATTGTGAGTTGGGGGGAGAGGGAGGGGAAGCGTGGTTGAATTATTAAAAAGTTGTGGGGCTGAGACAGAAGAGTTGCTTTGAGTTGGACGACAGTCTAGGCTCTGGGGTAGGACCCCACTGAAAAAGAAAAGGAAAGAGAGAAAGATATAGCTGTAGAGATGCTCCATCAGTTGAGAGCACTGGCTGCTCTCCCATAGGACTCAGATTTGAGTCCCAGAGCCTATGTGGTGGCTCATCACCATCAGCAACTCCAGTTCTAGGGGGCTCCACTAGCCTCTTCTGGCTGCCACATGCTCTAGGTACCCACGTGCAGCATGCACCACAAAGACGTACATACAGGCAAAACATCCACACACAGAAAATAGCAGGAGGAAAATCATGAAATTACTGAGGAAGGACACCTACTCCGGGTTATGCTTCTGTGGTATGCAAAGCAGGCTCTGTGGCCCAGGCCTTGCCTCTGAGCCCCTGCTTCTAAGCTGGCAGCCACTCCAAGTCGCTGCATCCACACCACACGGCCTTCCAGTGCTTTTGTAGCTTTCTTTCAGTTTGCAGCGTGGATCATTGGAGCAATGGGAACCAATCCTCTTTGGAACTTCCCTCTGAACACATCACCTGGTCCCTGTTGCTCTCTTTCTGTGGCCTTGGGACCATTTTGGCCTGCATATGCTTCTTCAAAAAAAATTTTTTTTAATTAAAAAAAAAATTAGACTTTTAATCCCCAGTGCTTGGGAGATAGCTAGTTGGAGACCAGCCTGGTCTACAAAGCAAGTTCCAGGACTTCCAGGGCTGTTATACAGAGAATAAACCCTATCGAAACGCCAAAACAACAACATATTGTGTATGTATGGTTTGCCTGCACGTATATCTGAGTCCCACTTGCATGCCTGGTGCCCTGGGAAGCCAGAAGCTGGTGTTGGAACTCCTGGACCTGGAATTAGAGAGTTGTGAGCCACCACTCCGGGAAAGCAGGCAGTGAATGCTCTTAACGTCTGAGTCATCTCTCCAGCCCCCATATACACTTCTTAAAATAATTTTCAAAAATTGTATTCCGTCTTGGGCAGATGGCTCATCAGGTGAAGGTCACACAAACCCAGGTGCCTGAGTTCAAATCCTGGAACTAAAGAGAGAGACCAGAGCCCACAGAGCTGTCCTCTGACAGGGCTGGAGAGGTGGCTCACGGGTTAAGAGCACTTACTGCTCTTGCAGAGGATCTGAGTTCAATTCCCTGCCCTCGCATGGCAGCTCACAGCTGTCGGTAACTCCAGGTCCATGAGAATCTAACACCCTCCTCTGGCTTCCATAGGCACCATGTGTAAACCACGTATATTTCTATATGTCCATATACATATATATATATAATCAGGCAGAATGCTTATACAGATAAAATAAGAATCAAGTAAATTAGCCAGGCAGTGGTGGTGCACGCCTTTAATCCCAGCACTTGGGAGGCAGAGGCAGGCAGATTTCTGAGTTGGAGACCAGCCTGGTCTACAGAGTGAGTTCCAGGACAGCCAGGGCTACACAGAGAAACCCTGCCTCAAAAGACAAAAAACCAAAAAGAAAACCAAGTAAATTTTAAAAAAATGTTCTCTATCACCTACACAGATGCCTTACCCCATCCTGGGTGCACATGCAAGAATAATGTGGTTTTTTTTTTTTTTAAATTAATTATGCACTGTTCTTCACAATTTCAAAGATTTTATTTTATGTGTATGGGTACACTGTAGCTGTGCAGGTGGCCATGAGCCATCATGTGGCTGCTGGGAATTGAACTCAGGACCTCTGCTTGCTCTGGCCTGGCTCTCTCCAGCATAATACACTGTAGCTGTCTTCAGACACACCAGAAGAGGGTGTCAGATCTCATCATGGGTGGTTGTGAGCCACCATGTGGCTGTTGGGATCTGAACTCAGGACCTTTGGAAGATCAGTCAGTGCTCTCACCCGCTGAGCCATCTCGCCAGCCCTGTTCTGCACAGTTTCAACTGGAAGTTCAATGTGAATAAATTTAATATCAAAATTTGAAAACATAGTAAATCCATTACATTTCTTCTAAGTGCACTCTTCTCTCCTCACCCTGGGCTGTGTGTTGAGACTTTTTTTTAGAGGTCACGCTAAGTACATGCATACGTGTGTGAGTATATGTGTTTGCATATGTGCAGAGACCAAGGGTGCTGCTGATACCCTATGTTTAGTCAGAAGAGCACAGCCGTGACTGTCCACAGTGCTCCAGATGAGAAACTGGTTGGGATGTATGCAGAGGAATGTGAGTTTCACAGGGACTTTGCACTTACCAGCATCCATTTAAAGATGCTCAAACTCTCCTGTATTTTCCCCTTGGAAACTGCGTTTCCATCTGCCCCACCCCATGTAGATGCTTATCCACAGAGGCCACTTGTCCTCTGCTGGTGGTCCTTATTCATTCTCTATCATACAGCTGTGCGTGTGAGCATCCTAAAGGGAGGCTCTGAAGGTCAGCAGCCACCTTCCACATCGAGGTGGCATCAGAAACTGAAGAGAACCTCACACACAGATCCATTACATTTGCTAGGTGAGTTTTAAGCACAAAGGACCTTTGATTGATACACATCTCTTCTGGGGATGGACTGGTAAGGAGGTAGAGGCTCTCACCCTCTGGGTGAGATAAGAGTTGGGGTGTGTGGGGGTGCTTCTTTTGAAGTAGGTTGGGGAACATCTGTTGTGGTTTGGGGTAGAGAGTGGATTAGCGTATGTTCTCAGGATGATTAATTTTAGGAAAGAAAACATATGGACACAGTATTTTGAAATTCATTTCCTTAAAAGTTCCATGCCCACGTACCCTCTGGAAAGTCTTCATGTTCCCATAGAGGGATTCTTCCATCCACTTGGCTTGACTCAATGCGCCTTCCTGTTACTAAGCAACACTTTCCTCTTAGTGATTCGGAAGGATTTTGCACATAGCATGCATGTTAAAGAAAGCAGAGCCGCTGTATTTATACCATGCAATACTTCATATGTCAAGCAAGAAAAAATTCCTTCCGGTGTGTGTGTGGGGGGGGGGGGGGGGGGGGGGCGGCGAATGTGATGGAGTTGGCATAGCATCATAGTTGACTTCTCCATTTGCCCACAACATTTGTTCCCGTTGAGACAAATCATTGTGTGCAGCTCTGAGGCACAGCCTTAGCACCCTAAACTGATATTAAAACAGATTCCTCGTTAAGACCTGAGTCTCAGCGAGGTCGTACATATAAAGCCCTCCACACAGTACAAAGCATATACCAAATGTTAAATAAATATCAGTTGTTAATTTAGGTACTGCTGTGTTTACCAGCACGGGTAAGCCAAGGTGGTGATGGAATACGATTTCATTACTATTTCTTCTCTCCTGGCTCTTTGTGCACAAGCTATGGCATCCCACTTCTCTCTTTCATGGACAGCTTTAGGTCTTTAATAGCCCATTGAGTTCCACACGCCCAAGGATCACACCATCTTGTGTGCTCTCATTTTCTGGTCACCCTCACCAGGACAACATGGAAACTGTGGAAGAACACTTTCTAGAAAGGCCGAGGCTCTGAGCGTTATCTTTTTAATATTTCAGGATACCATGTCATTACATAACGTAGATGAACAATGTTCGGTTTGCCATGGGCTCACTTGTACAAAACATAGGTAAAGATATGACTTCCAGTAAGAATACCAAAGCACCTTAGTCCTTGTGTGGGCAGTCGTCTTATTGGGTTACACAGTTTTAATCCCAGAGGAGTTGTCTCTTGACATTAAACTGTCCAAACAGTATTTATATCCGTGGCTGCCCTGCAAGATCACTTACCCTGCAGAGCCGTTTAAAAGTAGTTAATGACAGAAGCGACGTGACTCGGCCCTTATGAGTGATCACATAAGTTCGACCCATGCTGTCATGGTTTATGGAGGAAGGCAGTTTGTCCATACCCGGCGTCCACCACAGCAGGTAATTTGAAATGAAACGAGACAGTTTCTACAAGCAGATTGATTTGGGAATCTCGCCTGTTCTTCCCTTTGACCCTTGACAAGTTGACACTACAAAGATTGTGACTTTAAAAAATGATTGGGTGCAAATACATTTAGGTAGATGATTTACTGTGTGCTGAGGCAAGGACAGTGGCCGAGGCGATGCTGCGAGGGAGGCGACTGTAAACTTTAACAACTCACGTTTTATGTTTCTGTAGCTTATTAATTATCCCACCAGGTAAATCTACTGATAGCCCTACATCAAGTAGTTTATATTCTTGGCAAGAGACCAGGGACTTGATTTCCTGGTGAGAGACTGGGCACCCAGTTTCAAGAATAAGAGATGTGGTACTCAGACTAACCTCCATTGATACTGCAGATGCGGGTTGCCATCTTCGTAGGATCTCAAAGCATGTATGTGAAGTGAGATAGTCATTTCAGTTTGTGATTCTCTTTCTCTCTCTCTCTCTCTCTCTCTCTCTCTCTCTCTCTCCCTTCCCTTCTCCCTCTCCCCATCTCTCTCATACAGAAGAATAAATATTAAATGTGATTAAAGTAATGACAAATTTAATTACACACACACACACACACACACACACACACACACACAGTTAAGGATACTAGGGATATCTAAGAGAAAATTCTGCTCTGGATTAATACATTTTGGGGGCCAATCTGGCTTTGTGGCATACTGTCCTGTGGGTAGACTCAAGCTTGGTTTCCAGTACCCATGTCAGGTGACTCAAAACTCTCTGTAACTCCATCTCCAGGAGACCAGATGCCTCCACAGGGACTACACTCATATGTGTACATATCCACATGCATATATATACACCTACATATAATTAAAAATAATAAGAATAGATCTTAAAAGTCAGTTGAGCCAGGCAGTGGTGGCACACGCCTTTAATCCCAGCACTTGGGAGGCAGAGGCAGGCGGATTTCTGAGTTCGAGGCCAGCTTGGTCTACAGAGTGAGTTCTAGGACAGCCAGGGCTACACAGAGAAACCCTGTCTCCAAAAAAAAAAAAAAAAAAAAAAAA
>JADRCD010207792.1:13942-28542 GCA_019843815.1 Montemys delectorum | reverse complement strand
CTGCAATGCCCCCCAAAGTTATCTTATCCACAATCATAAATGCTTATGGCTAGATGGCCATGGTTACATATCTATTATATATACATTGGTATTTTGCTTACGTGTAGCTATGGTTACATATCTATTATATATACATTGGTATTTTGCTTACGTGTATGTCTGTGTGAGAGTATCGGGTCCCCTGGAACTGGAGCCCCAGATGGTTGTGAGCTGTCATGTGGGAGTTAGGAATTGAACTCAGGTCCTCTGGAAGAGCAGCTAGTGCTCTTAACCACTGAACCCTCTTTCCATCTCCTCTTTACGCTTTAGAGACAGTGTATAGTGTAATTCAGACTGGCCTTGAGCTCTGGCTCTTTAGTGCTGGGATCCTGGGTTGTCCTACCATGCCTCCTGGCTGGACTATTTTACATGAACTTTGTGACAGAGAATTGTTGATGAGTTAGTGTTTACTTCTGGACCAAGGCACTACCGGCCTCCGCACTTGCTAGAGAAATAACCATCCTGCAAGGGTGAACCTTGGGCTCTTCTCTGTAGCTTTTGTTCCTTTCTGTCTTCCTATTTACCTGCTTTGTTTGAAATATAAATTGAAGATGCTGTTAAAAAAAAAATGGAACAATTTCCCCACTGGTCTCTGTTTAAATTATTTACTGCCCTTTCCAGCCGTATCTTCATTGAACTATGTTAAAAGTATTTTGCCGAAATGTTTCTTTATGTGGTCCGTCGGGTTTAATAGACGTCCCATTTAATAAGCTCTCTACCTGTAAGGATAGACTGTTTGACCTCTATGCCCTGCTACTGCTAGACATAGTATAAGATTGCTTTGTGAAATAAAGCTGTCGGTAACATCAACAAAATAAAAAATGATCGTATTCCAATACTCTCTGCTGAGTACTCTGACAGCGCTGAAATATGGAATAAAATTGAAAGTAGATTAGTTTTGGGTCTTAAGTCATGTTTTGACAAGAAATAAGAGAGGAGAACATATCTTTGAACTTTTAGTTTTAAAGTTTTTAATGAAAATATTTATCATTTTGTAAGCTTCCTTCTTTCTTTATCGCATCTAGGCTGTATGATCTTAAAACAATCCATTCTCTGATTGTGAGGGACATAAATACTGCTCTATCTTTATACTAAATATCATAAAGGAGATGCACACGGGGCACGGCGGCTTGACACTTGTAAGTTAAGGACTGTCATACTAATAAAAAAGCTTATTGAAGAGGTTGGAAAATCGGTCATTAATAAGCTACATATTTCCAGGGTATGTAAAGCATGTAAATACTGCAAGCTGCTTTTGCTGTATTTCTAAACTCACCTTCCGGAATGGTTTGAACCTGAAGAGGAAGAATAAATATGTCACGGGGGAGAAGGCCTTGCTGGCGACTGCTTCCAACCTGGAGGCATGTGAGAACTGCCGACACATGCAGATTGTGAAATGCCGTTCACTTCTTTGGTTACATATTAATCAGATGAGCTCATGAGGGAGAGTGGTGTGGATGGTTGGCAGAGAGGGCTGGCGAGCGGGTGACCCCCAGCCCCCACCCCAAGCCTAGGCAGCTGCAAACATCCTGGTGGGTCACTAAGATTCTCAGAGTTGGGGCTTTCTTGAAGGTACAGCGCCTCCCTCTCCCTCTTCCTTTCTATGCGGAAGGTTCACAGAGGGCTAGCTCAGCAGCTGTGCACCTCACTAGGTACATCTCCACTTGCATTCTTTCCCCAGATTGTGGGGTAGCCCCTCCCTGCCTCCCTCATTGTGTCCACTTGAGGAAAGGCTGGGTGCCGGAGCCTTCAGCTACAGTTTCTCAGATGGACATCTCTACTGACATTCCCCTCCTAAGTGAAAGCCGCACGCTAGCACATGACTAAGATGAGCTAGAGCCCTTGAGAGATTCTTACTGTTTTTAGTCGTGAAAGGGGCAATTCTGTGTGTTTGTGTTTGTAATTTTTTTAATTGTACTTATGATTGAGTCCAGCTCACGGATGTTCTCTCTCTGAGCTACATCCCTTCCTTCCTTATTTTTTTTATTTATTTATTTATTTATTTATTTATTTATTTTTGTTTTTTCGAGACAGGGTTTCTCTGTGTAGCCCTGGCTGTCCTGGAACTCCCTCTGTAAACCAGGCTGGCCTCGAACTCAGAAATCTGCCTGCCTCTGCCTCCCAAGTGCTGGGATTAAAGGCATGCTCCACCACTGCCCAGCTCCTTACTTATTTTAAAAGGTTAGTTTTATTATTTCTATTCTTTTTAAAAAATATTATTTATTTACTATTATTTGTACGAGCATACTGTCTTCAAACACACACTAGAAGAGGGCATCAGATCCCATTACTGATGATTGTGAGTCACCATGTGGTTGCTGGGAATTGAACTCAGAACCTCTGGAAGAGCAGTCAGTGCTCTTAACTGCTGAGCAATCTCTCTAGCCCCATATTATTTTTATTCTTGTGTCTGTGTGCATGTGAGTGCAGGTGCCCTCAGAGGTCAGAAGCAAGCTTTGGATCCTGGGGATCTTGGGTGACAGGGGGTTATGAGCTGCTCAGCAAAAAGTGCTGGGAACCAAATTCAGATCCTCTGTGAGTGCAGTAAGTGTTCTTAACTGCTCAGCTACCTCTCTAGCTCCTCTGTTTAGTTTATTTCATTGTAGCCTAGTCTGACTTTGTAGGTGTGGGTGCTGTGGAACTCCAGATGTTTCTATGTCTACCTCCTGAGTGCTCAGAGAGGAGTCCTGCACCACAGTGCCTGGCCTTAGGGTGTTTATAAGGTCTCAAACACTCTCTTCTTAGATGTTTTACAGCTGTTCCCAAGAAAAACATTTTAAAAATGTAGATGGACACAGGGAGTAACCATTTCCTAGTAATGGAAGTCTATGCTAAAGTGTGGAGTCCTGGAGCAGAGCCCCTTCATTTGTTCCATTACATGATTTTAACCTTGACTTTGCTAAATAGTGTCTTTAAACAGGACAGTGAATTACTGTGGTCATTAGGTTGGTGTCATTTGTCACCCTTGATGGCGGCTTGGCTTCTGAATATAGAAGGCTGTCCAGGCCTCAATATAGTTGTCAGTGATCCAGACCAAATATACATGCATGCTTTAGTCAAATGTCAGATTCCAGAAAGGTCCTGAGTATACGTAATGGGAGTGTCAGAGTGGGACAGCATGCCCGATGAACACATCCTTGGCCCAGAGATAAGCCAGGAATGGAGGTGGCTGTGTAAGAGCAGAAAGAGGCAACAAAACGGAGAAGGAAGGGAGATACATCGTAGCATTTTAGAAGATAGCAGTGAAGAGAAATATTGGCAGAATAATAAAAATAAAAAATAAAAAGCAATAGCATAGTTGGCATATCCTATGAAATGATGTCACAGTGGTACGTATATCTGTTTATTATGTTCCAGGCACTGCTCAATGCATCTTTATATACATCAACTCATTTAAATGTAATAAGTAGCCGGCAGCATTATGATTACCCTTATAGTTGTGGACACTTAGGTACAGATGGTTATGAAATATGTCTGTGGTCTCTCAGGAAGAGCTGTGATTCCCAACCAGGAAGTCTCAGCCTCGTGTGCTGGCACACGCCTTTAGTAGGAGCTGGATCTCCGTCAGGTTGAGGTCAGCTTGGTCTATATAGTAAGTTCCAGACAGCCAGGGCTAGCATTCCACCAGAAAACCAGCCAACCAGCCAACCAACCTACAAAACCCTAATCCAGGAAGTCTGGTGTCAGAGTCATGATTCCTTTTGTCATTGTTGTTTCAAGTCAGGGTTTCACTGTCACCCTGGCTATCCTGGAACGCTACCTATAGACCTCAAACTCAGGAGATTCACCTGCCTTTGCCTCTGAGTGCTGGGACTAAAGGCCACCAAGTCTGGCCTCCAGGATTTTTTTTTTTTAAATTAATAATTAATTAATTTTTATGTATTCACTTTATATTCTGTTCACTGCTCCCCCTCCTGGTCACACCCTCCTGAAATCCTTCTTCCCTCCCCTCTCTCCTTTTCTGCTGAATCCCCCCTGGGTATCACCCCACCCTGGGACTTCAAATCTCTGTGAGGCTAGACATGTCCTCTCCCACTGAGGCCAGACAGGGCAGCCAAAAAGCTAGAAGAGCATATCTCACATGCAGGCAACAGCTTTTAGGAAAGCCCCCGCTCCAGTTGTTTGGGACCCACATGAAGGTCAAGCTGCACATCTGCTACTGGTTGGTGGTTCAGTGTCTAAGAGTCCCAAGGGTCCCCAGGTTAGTTGACTCTGTTGGTCTTCCCCCTTTGGGGTCCTCAGTCCTTTCTCTTATTCTTCCATAAAGGTCCCTAAGTTCTATCCACTGTTTGGCTGTGGGTATCTGCATCTGTCTGAGTCAGTGGCTGGGTGGAGCCTCTCAGAGGACAGCCATGTTAGACTCCTATCTGTATGGTTCAGGATCCAAAGGTTTGATGAAGGTGGCAGGAGAGGTGATGGGTACCCTGTGACAGCAGGCTGCTCAAGGCACCATGATTCTTATAAAACCTGGCACAAAGCGCTGTTTCTTAATTCACTCATTCAACCAACCAAGTAGCCAGACAGCCAGCAAACCAACTAACCAACAAGCTAACCAACAACTCACCCATCCACCCACCTACCCAACCAACCAACCAACCAACCAATGTATTTATTTGGTCTCTGCTGGCAAGATGGGAACTACAATAAGGATTAGAAAGAGATAGTGCCTTTATGCATTTTATGGACAACTGAGGGAAGCAGGTATTCATCTTAGTGAGATACTCATGTAAGTATTCTAACATTGCAGTAGAAGACAGAGCTGGCAGGTGCTGGAAGGAATTTGACCTAGCAAGACCCTTGAGGAAATGTTGAGTTGGATCTGAAAGATGAAGTTCATCACCAAATGGGAGCTGAGCCAGTTCTTCCCAAGTTTCTGGGACAGGGAACTCTGTGCCTGGGGAGCTCATTGAGGTCAGTGGCAGCCCAGGGTTAGAGGAGGTCAGGCCACACAGGCAGACCTATGTGAGTTGTGGAAGGGAGTTCCAGGTTTATCTCCCAGACTAGAAGAATTTGCAGCAGGGAGAGGGGCTACCGTTTGTTTCTTTGTTGCTCCTTTTGCTACAGTGAGGAGGATGGATTTGAGATGGGCCGGAGTGGATGTGAAGTGGGGCTTGGGGCCACTGCAGGGCTCAGGTACCATACATAGATGGAAAAGCTCAAGCCAGAGTGTGGCAGTTTTTAGGGTGGTGTGGAAAAATTCAAGAGGTTGTTGTGAGGCAAAAGTGACAAAAAGCATGGATGAATTAAAGAGAGGGCAGTTGTTCAGTAGTCCCTGAGCTTTTGCTTTTGGAACTTAAGGAAGGTACCATCTGTACTATGGGAACTGGGACTAGGACCAGGGTGGGTCTGCGCTGCGCAGGCTAAGCTTGGAATTGACATTGCAGGTTTAAAGTTGCAAAAAAATAAAGTTAAGAAAATGTAAACCCCTTTAGCTGGACTTTTATAAGAATGGAATTCAAGAAGAGTTAGGAGGGGGCATGCTCAGTACCTACCGTTCTCTCATGAAACTGGGTTTTATAGGCGTGGGCTCATTTATTCCTCGTCCCCCATCATTTTATGTTTAAGAACAAATGCACTTAAAGCCACTGTTTGGAACATCGCTTTTACTAAAGAGGGGACGACTCTCCATCAGGGTAATTGCTTTGACACTGTCTTCATGGAGATAGACTTGTGTAAGCCATCATTAATCCTTTGTATAATTAATGCATAAAATGCAGAGTTTCTATTAATGGAAAAGCAAACTCAAGCGTCACTCTGGTAATATCAATAACATGCATTTGTAATTACATACTGTAGATAACTTTGAAAGTTACATTTTATTACATTAATAAAAATGTAAAACCTCCTGAAGCTACCCAGAAGCAGGTAGCAGTGATGCTGTTAGAACTCTCTGCTTTGTCTGTCAGGAGTCTGCAGGGTGCTGTTAGCTGATAGGAACACACACAGTACACAAAAGGCTGATGTTTATATTTCTACTTTCTTTTCTTTCTTTTCTTTTTTTTTTTTGTTTTTGTTTTTGTTTGTTTGTTTGTTTGTTTTTTGAGACAGGGTTTCTCTGTGTAGCCCTGGTTATCCTGGAACTCACTCTGTAGACCAGGCTGGCCTGGAACTCAGAAATCTGCCTGTCTCTGCTTCCCAAGTGCTGGGATTAAAGATATGTGTTATCACTGCCCAGCTATATTTCTATTTTCAAAAACTATAAACTTACTGTATAGATTAATGGCCTGCATTGTGACACTTTCATGTGTGTGTCATGTTCTTTGATTATATCCCACCTCCATTGCCTTTTTTTTTTTCAAGACACAATTTCTCTGTGTAGCCCTGGCTGTCCTGGAACTCATTTTGTCAACCAGGCTGACCTTGAACTCACAGAAATCCACCTGCCTCTGCCTCCTGAGTGCTGGGATTATAGGCACACCTCTGGCTTTCTCTTCCTTAAGGAATCCTGTACTGGTTCCCAGCGTGGCTATGCCATGTTCCATCTGCCACTACTGTGTAAGGGCCCCTCCTTCCTGGCTAGTATTTGTTATGATCTGCTTTCTGGGAGACAGACATTATTCATGGAATGAAGTAGAGTCACACTTTTTTTTTTTTCCTTTTTAGACAGGATCTTGCTCTGTATCCCTGGCTGGTTGGAACCCATTCTATAGCCCAGGTAGGCCGTGACCATGAGGCAGTTCTGCGTCAGTCCACAGTACACACCTGTACCACAAGTTTGACAGAATTTTCCCTTCTATCGACTGAAAACTTGGATGTGTCTCTTCTTCTTTACAGGCCCTGGATCCCACCCCCGCCCAGTAGGTAGCTGTTAACATTTTTCTCCCATTTTGAAGCTTGTCTTCTCCCTCTGGTAACAGTTTCCATTGCTAGACATGAGCATTTTAATTTCATGTAATCCCATTTGCTAATTCTTTTTATTATTTCCTGTATAATGGGAATCCTATTCAGAAAGTCCACTACTATTCCTAATGATATGTTTTTTTCCATGTTGAGAAATTGTATGGTAATGGAATAACGTGCTATTATGAGAGTCATGAGAGCAACAGTAAAGATAAAAACCCAACTAAGAGCCGGGCAGTGGTGGCACACGCCTTTAATCCCAGCACTTGGGAGGCAGAGGCAGGCAGATTTCTGAGTTCGAGGCCAGCCTGGTCTACAGAGTGAGTTCCAGGACAGCCAGGGCTACAGAGAAACCCTGTCTCGAAAACAAAACAAACAAACAAACAAACAAACAAACAAAAGACCCAACTAAGTAAAGACCAGAAGCTCTTCCCCAGATTGAGTGACCAGCTCCTGTTACTGCATGTTTCTTCTGAAGCGTGCACCGAATATTAAGGGACTCAAAGGAGAGCGAAAATTTATTTATTTAAAGATTTAGCTTGGGCTGGAGAGATGGCTCAATGGTTGAGAGCACTGACTGTTCTTCTAGAGGTCCTGAGTTCAATGCCCAGTAACTGCTGGTGGCTCACAACCATCTGTAATGGGATCAGACACCCTCTTCTGATATGTCTTCAGACTGTGATGGTGGACTCACATACATAAATAATGTCTAAATAAATAAATAAAATTTAACTTTGCATTTTTTCTGTGTGCGAGTGAGTGTTTGCACATATGTATGTGCACCATATCTGTGTCTGGTGACCACGGATGCAGAAAAAGGCTTGGCCTAAGGAACTGACTTAGGAGGTGGTTGTGAGTACCAAACATGGGTACTGGGGTCTGAACCAAGATCCTCTGGAAGAGCAGCTAATGCTCTTAACAGTGGAGTCATCTCACCATCCCCACAGAATATTAGTTTCATGAGGGAAGGTGTGAGAGGCTACAAGTGTTGCTAGGCAACAACCTTGATTGACAGCAGACATCGATGGACTGGACCAGTTGCTTCTCCTTATGGAGTCTGTCACACCATAAAGGAGGAAACCAGGAGGGCTATTTTGAGCAGTTCTAAGATGCTCCAAGGGCTGAGCAAGTCTCTCTCTTCCTAGACAGGACATGGGAAAAATAGCTTCATTTTGGGATGCAGGAGAGAAAGTCTCCAAATTTGGAGATCACTGGAGAACATTCAAAACATCCTAGCAGCTGGCTCTGTGCTCCAATGCTTGCCTAGCACTTAAGGAGGACCTTGGGTTTCATCCCCAGCACTAGAGAAAAAAATGCCAGAGAAGATGATGGCTCTGTGTGACCTTCACTCTCTAGAGCTGCACAGAAACATACAAGGCATTTCTACAAGCTAAACAAATGACTAGTCCTCACACCCTTGCTCCTATCTCATGGTGATCCAGAATCCAGAGAATGTCAAAAGCATCCTGTTTCTGATGGAGACATAACCCAGAACACCCACAAGCCATTCCCATTCGATTACCCTAGAAATGCAACTCTCTCTGGCTGTGGGACCTTGGTTAAAGGGTTTTGTTTTGCTTTTCTTTTTTTCTTTCAAGAGTTAACCACCAGATTTGAACCAAAAATCATTTAGTGTAAAAAAAAAAAAAAAGAAAAAAGAAAAGAAAAAAATTCCAAGAATAATCTTGTATTTAAATTATTGTCCCTGGATGTATGATTTATTTGTACTGATTTTTTCCCCCCACAGCACAAAATAATGAGGTTGCTTTGCTTGGGTATACCGATGGACTTTGGACTATCCATATTTATCTACAAAAATCTATTGTGGGAGTTGGAGAAACGGCTCAGTGGTTAAGAGAACTTATTCTTGAAGAATGCCTGAGTTCCAGTCCCAGCAACCACATAGCACCTGACCACTGGCCATAACTCCAGTTCTAAGGAATCCAATACCCTCTTATGACCTCCAAGAGCACCAGGCATGCATGTGGTGCACAGACATACACATGAGGAAAACATTCATAGACATAAGCTAAATAAATCTTTTAAAAAAGGGTTTATTAAAAATATATATTATGTGTTATTTTTATTTGTTTTCCTGGAGACAGGTTCAGGCCTTTGCAATATCCTCTAAATGGTCTGTGAGCTCTCTTCCCCAGCATCTACGAAGCATTTATGGACCAGAATATAAATAGGCTATGAATACAAATAGAGCGCTTTCTTCCCTTGCTGTGTATTTCCTTATATGGCCAACAGGTGGCAGCATAGACATCAACCTTCAACCTCCCCCTCCCCCCCTTTCCTGACCTCAGATTTGAGGAGTAAAATGTAATGTTTAGATTTCCGTTAGCAACCTAGCTTTGGCTTACATAGATTATGGACAAAGTGTCTCATCAAACTGCCCCCAAAATCTCTGTGGAAGAGTAAAGCAGTCACAAATATGGAGAGACAATATTTGATACACCTTTGTTAGTGACAGAAAAAATACTCAGCTGGTTGAATCAAAGGTCCGTGCAGACTGTAAAATCTAACAATCTCCGAGCTGTGGTTAGCACTTTACTACGGAGCATCGTAGTTTCAAACAGTATATGTAATGAGTGGTTTTAAGTACTTTATCATTCACAACAGCAAAACCATTTCTTGGAACCAACCACTCTGAAAGACCTCTTTCACTTCTTCGGCTCCCCAGAAGGCTGCGCAGAACATAGAAAGAGGAAGCTGTCCTGCACTTGTGCCTCTGAGGATTTTTAATTTTGATTATTAAGTATCACTTTCTGTATTATTTTCTATTTCTGTGAACTCATGAGAACCCTGAAGGTTATGAATTCTTTTATTTTTATCTTATGTGCATTAGTGTTTTGTCTACATGTATGCCTCTGTGAGAGTGTCAGATCTTGGAGTCATAGATATCTGTGAGCTGCCATGTGGGTGCTGGGAATTGAACCCCAGGCCTTTAGACTTCTGACCACTGAGTCATCTCTCCAGCCTCTATGAATTCATAACAATGTGTACATTAGCATTTATTTTTTCTCTTTAAGTATAAAGAGAAAAAGGTTGCTCCTCCCTCAACCACCCAGGGTTTCTTTGTATATCCCTGGCTGTTCTGAAACTTGTTCCATGGACCAGACTAATTCTTTTTTTGTTTGTTTTGTTTTTTTTTGTTTTGTTTTGTTTTTTGAGACAAGGTTTCTCTGTATAGCCCTGGCTGTCCTAGAACTCACTCGGTAGACCAGGCTGGCCTCGAACTTAGAAATCTGCCAGGGCCTGGGGGTGGGGAGAAGAAAAAAAAAAAGAAATCTGCCTGCCTCTGCCTCCCAAGTGCTGGGATTAAAGTTGTGCGCCACCACTGGCCAACTTATTTACTTATTATTAAATGTAAGTATATTATTATATATAAGTACACTGAAGCTGTCTTCAGACATCCCAGAAGAGGGCATCTGATCTCATTATGAGATGGTTGTGAGCCACCATGTGGTTGCTGGGATTTGTACTCGGGGCCATTGGCAGAGCAGTCAGTGCTCTTAACCGCTGAGCCATCTCTCCAGCCTAGCATTCTGGGTCTTAATGTGGCTGATGACAATGATGTTGCTCAGTACTAACTCAGCATTGTTTACTGGTATATGCTGCCGCGTGCCACCCGTGAGTCTTAGATATGGAAATAAGCTTTCATTGATGTCTGAAACAAGTTCAAGGTCAAGTCTCAACAGGATAAGGGGTTGGTGGGCTAGGTGAGGTCCATTATGCCCAGTACTTTTCAAAGGAAATTTGAAAAGTTGCCATAAAACTCTGTTATTAGGGAGCAGGGACCAAATTAGATGGACCTTCAGTGTCGCTGGCTGTCCTGTAGGGAGATGATAGATAGAGAGGGCCTGGTGACAGTTGACAAATATCAACAGAAGGGATGCAAATATCTTGGGGAGAATAGAATTTGGAAACAGTTTGCTAACCTGCTTGGGTTCATTTTTCACAGTCCAGTTCAAACTGCAAGGCTCCCTTGAAATGTAAAATAGCCTCCGGGCAGAACCCTGGAGCCAGGCATTTGCATCTGAGTTCAGCTTCTTTCAGATAATAATTACTGTTAGAAGGACCTCAGTGGGTCAGTCCGCCACCAATCAATTAGTACTTATGGAAATGTGGTTTCTGTCTAGTCTTCCATTAAATGTTGTGAGCAACAGGAGACAGGCTGAACCCTAATCCCCTGGTTGTATTCCTATTGTCTTGCTGTGCGGGACCCAGGAGAGAGTGAGCTGCAGGGAGCCATGTGTAGGCAGAGCCAAAGGCAATTGTTTGATGGTTATTTATTTATAGCAGTGCTGGGAATTGAACGTAGGGTCTCAGACATATTAGGCAAGTGCTCTACCACTGAACTACATCTCCACAGCTCCTTTTTTCCCCCTTCTTTCATAACATTTGAGACTTCACTAAATCCCCCAGGCTACTTTTGAACTTGGCAGTCCGCCTCACTCAGCTCCGCCAGGTTTCCCTGGTTAGAATGTGAACCTTCGTGACTCAGGGACGAGCCCTCTCCCTCGGTCTCTCCTTCTCCCGTTAGTCCTGGTGCCTGACACACCTGGAGTTCCTGTTTATAAAATGTTCTTATTGGATAACAGACCAGATGAGTTTCAGTTTGAAATTCCCTATGCCGCTGTTTTGTCCTCAGAGGTGAGGGGTGTGTGTGTGTGTGTGTGTGTGTGTGTGTGTGTGTGTGTGTGTATGTGTGTGTGTGTGTATTTTCCTGTTAGCTGTGACTCAGAAGGCTGATGGGTCTGGACCGGGGTGGGTGGCCTTTTCTCCTGACTACTTCATCCATCTACACCTTGGGGACTGTTTTAAAAGCTCCAGGTGCTCCAGGTGTGGGGGGAAAAGGAGCAACTGACTCAACCCAGGTGGAGCACAGCACACTTTGGCTTAATTTCAACATGAAGGAAAAGGGTTCTTTTTTGGAACTTTTCTTATTCAGGATTCTGCCATGTTGGCCCCATGTACTGTTACTTAGGGCAAAAAGGTAAAATGAACAAAAGCAATTCCCCCCCACCTCAGCCACCCATGGGATTTATAAAATTCACAAGCAGCACTTAAGGTTAGTAGTGTCTTGTCAGGTGTGGTGCCAGCCTGCAATCTTAGCTCTGAGAAGGCGGAGGCAGGTGAATTGTCCCTGAGTTTGAGGTCAGTCTGGGCTATACAGTCAAGTGTAGGACAGTCTCTTGTTCATCAACTTCTTTGAAATTTCATTTATTCAGCATTTTGTTCTTGCGGATTGTTTTAAAAGATATGTAGGCTCTCAGGTAGCCCAGGCTGGCCTTGAGTTTACCTAGCAGCTGAGGATGACCTTGAACTTCTGATCTTTCCATCTTCATCTCTCAAGAGCAGGGATTACAGGCATGAACCATTGCTCTGGGTTAATGCAGAGCCTGGGATCTCTACCCCCAGCCCCTGGTCTCAGAGCCAGGCAGGCTCTCCACCCACTGAGCCACAGCTCGTCCCTTAGAGGGCTTCTTGACAGAAAGCATATGACTGACCTTCGAAGCACAGAAGGAGAATGTGCCTGGTCTCCCCAATGCCCTGTCGGACTTAGGAAATACTCAGGAAATGAATATGAATGAATATGAATTCATTTATGCTTAAAATGACCACCACAAAGGAAGACAAACTAGACAGGAAACTAAATTTAAAGGGGCTTGAAGGTGAGTTATGGTGTGATGTATCATTTTGGAATTTAAAAAAAATGAATTTTTTTTGTTTGTTTTCATTTTTTGGAGACAGGGTTTCTCTGTGTAGCCCTGGCTGTCCTGGAACTCACTCTGTAGACCAGGCTGGCCTCGAACTCAGAAATCCGCCTGCCTCTGCCTCCCAAGTGCTGGGATTAAAGGCATGTGTTATTTTATTTATATGAAAATAATCCTCCCAACTCAACTCTCTCCCCCCCCCCCCTCTCTCACACACACACACACACACACACACACACACCACAGAAGCCAGTGTTGGCTCCTGGGAAATGAAAGGTCGCTGGGCTTGACAGCAAGGGCCCTTAGAACCTGTACTGTTTCTCCATCCCATATTTTATTTTATTTTTTTATGACACCCAAAAGTAATCTAAGGCTGAAAAAGGCAGCAGGCGGGCCTGAGGCAGTGAACGGACACACTGTAGGAAATGAGTTCTACAGAATTTCAACAGTGTGCTCAGGACAACAGGTGTGAAATTATACAGGAGCATCTCTGAGGCACAACTTGAAATATGCATCTTATTAAGATTCATGTTCTTCAAGGTCTAAAACAGGCTGGGTACAGCTCGGCCCTTTATGTATAATTTAAGAATGGAAACCATATCAACAGTATGTGGGTAGGATGAGTTTATTTTCTGAATGGACGAATTAGGTCATCGCCAGGCAGTTTTATCTGATGGGAATCCCTCCCTGTAGGTACTCGGGCAGTGAGCAAGAAGGCTGTCTGCCTTGGCAGAGAGGGTCGCTGCGATGCTGAGCAGGATGCCCTGGAGGAATGCGGTGAAAATTGGGAGCATTATTTTCAGAGGTGTTGCTGGGTACCGTTCCTACCCGTGACTGCAAGACTGGCTGCAGCCGGGCGCTGCACTCTCTCTTTAGCTTGTCCCACTGTGGCTCCAGCTGCGGCAATGGGAAGCTAAGATCAACAACAAAACCCAGGAGCCTTGAGTCTCAAAGAGGAGGGCAATTGCATCAAAGAGACGCCGTGTCATTTTTGCCTGACCCGGCTCCGGGAGTGAGGTGCTAGGAATGACCTTGGCTCCTATCAGCAAGGCCACCTGAAATAGGGAGGGTTCACTTGATGGGTTTCCAGAAGACAGGGGACCAGTCTTAGACTCTCTTTAGAGAGGGGGAGCCTGAGGAACACGCCCTCTGGATTGGTAATAAAAGCCGCCCAGTGGCGGGCAAATGGGTTTGCAGATGAGATTCTTTAATGCACGAGTGGAGTTCACTGAGGTTGGTTAGCTGGGGCTGCCCCGCAGGAGGAGCCCACAGAATCCAACCGTCCACAGCCTTGCGTGCAACCTGGAATCCCTCCCACGTCTCTAGCTCGGGGATCAGGCAGGTTCCTTTGAACACTGGGGCTCTGACCTCCGGTGCCTTAGGTTCTAAAGTATAGTAGGGTTTTTTTTTGTTGTTTATTTTTTTTGTTTTTTGTTTTTTTGGTTTTTTTCCAGACAGGGTTTCTCTGTGTAGCCCTGGCTGTCCTGGAACTCACTCTGTAGACCAGGCTGGCCTCAAACTCAGAACCTGTCTCTGCCTCCCAAATGCTGGGATTAAAGCCATGCGCCACCACTGCCCAGCTATAGTAGGTTTTTTTTTTTTATAGGAATAAAACAATCCAAGGTGTTAAATAGCCACTAGAGCACTGGAACTGGAACCTGGATGTAAAGGCCCCGGGGTGGGGGTTGGCGGGGAAAGCAGGACTTTGTCATTTGTTTAGTATGCTTTTTACTTAAAAAGCAGTCGTGTCACTTTTGAATATAAAAGTATTCCTCTATAAACTGGAGAAAGAGCCAAGTGTGGTGGAGTACTTCTTTAACCCCTGCACAGGGGAGGCAGGGGCAGCCGGATCTCTAAGACTAGCCTGGTCTACATGAGTTCCAGGACAGACAGGGCTACACAGAGAAACCCTGACTCTGAAAAAAACAAAAGTGGAGGAAGAATGATGAAGAGGAGGAAAGGAACAATACCCCGCCCCCCCCCCCCCCCCCCCCCCCC
>JADRCD010207792.1:11942-13542 GCA_019843815.1 Montemys delectorum | reverse complement strand
CCACACACACGCGCGCGCGCACACACACACACACACACACACACACAATTTGCTTCTAATCTTCTTTTTTCTTTTCTTTCTTTCCTTTTCTTTTTTCTTTTCTTTCTTTCTTTTTTTATTTTAGGACCTCTGGAAGAGCCGTCAGTGATCTTCACCGCTGAGCCATCTCTCCAACCCCCTTTTCTTTCCTTTCCTTCCTTTTTTTGAGACTGGTTCTAATTAGATAGCCTTGGCTGTCCTAGAACTCTCTCTGTAGACCAGGCTGGCCTTGAACTCCAACAAGGTCATACCTCCTAACAGGGCCATTCCCTATGCAGCTCAAGGCAGGAGGTACTGGAAAAGGAGCTGAGAGTGCTACATCTTGACCTCAAGACAACAGCTTGACACTGTTCCAGTTGGAAGGAGCTTGAGCACCGGAGGCCTCAAAGCCTGCCCCCATGGTGACACACTTCCTCCAACAAAATAGTGCCACTCCCCATGGGCCAAACATTTAAACCCACGGGTGTACAGAGGCCGTACCTATTCAAACCACCACAGTGGGTTACAGTAGATTGGGGGGAACCTCTATCACAGGTTTACACACGCTGATGCTATATTAACTTCTGAGTTGGTGGAATCTAGCCAGGTAGTCTGTTAATACATCCCCAAATGTGTTCACAAGTTAGGTATAAGGGTGTAAGTCAGACACATAGGCGGGTAATAAATGCCTACTAGAGAGTTTAAAGATAGCTCAAGGTCATCTGACCCTGGGGAAACTGCAACATTCCAATTCTCCACAGGGGCACACAGTTCTAATCAGCCAATCAGCGTCGTCGAGTCTTTAATCCATGTGTGACATTTTTCTGGGAACATGAGTTCACAATTTTGAGGATAAAATGGGGTGCTGCAGGGAAACATTTTTCTGTGGGCGTGTTCTTAGTGCAGCGACGTCGTCCGGTGCGGGGTGTGTAGGGGGCTGAGGAAGGGGAATCCCTTGAGCCCAGGAGTGATATCTGTGGGGACGGTGCACCCTCTCCTTTTATTGTTTTAGATAGGGCCTCACTATGCAGCCCAGGTTTCCCTCTAACTCATGACGATGTTTCTGGCAATGCTGAGGACCTGCGGGAGGGTGTGGTCCCAAGGGGCTGATGCGGGTGAGGGGCTTCCAGTGAGATTGCTGGTAAAATGTAACAAGTAGAAAGTGGAGACTGGCTGTTGGGGTTGGGGGTGGAGGATGCCCTCTGACCTGGAAGGAAGGAAGGAAGGAAGGAAGGAAGGAAGGAAGGAAGGGAGGGAGGGAGGGAGGAAGGGAGGGAAGGAGGGAGGGAAGGAGGGAGGAAGTGCTCTCTCAGTGTACTTTCCTAATGCTGGCAGTTGCCCTGAGGTTGTGGGAAGGGATGAGGAGAGGGGTGGGAGGACTTTTCATTGCTTGGGCTTCTTTTTGCCCTGGGGCCTAGGTAGGAATTGTGTCCAGGTTATAAGGTAGGCTCACAAAGTCTTTTTAATCCAGCAAGCAGATCCTTATATGAAAAGCCGGTTAATCTGCAAAGTGTACCAACCAGTGTGTCATGGAGCGCTTAACATGAACTACCGACACCGTCTTAGCGACTTACATAGCTGT
>JADRCD010207792.1:1942-9442 GCA_019843815.1 Montemys delectorum | reverse complement strand
CACATGTACATGCTCACACACACGCTCTCACACACACATGCTCATATACACATACACTCTCACACACGCTCACACGCACACACACACACACACACGCTCACATACACATACACACACGCTTACATACACATACACTCACACACACACACACATGCTCACATACACATACACATACACACACACACTTGCGCACACGCACTCACATGCATACACGCACTTGCTCACATGCATACATGCACATGAACATGCACATGAACATGCTTTTTCCCTCAGGACCTCCTGCATGCTAGGGGAGGACTCTGTCACTGTACCTCAGTCCTGGATTTTTATCTCTTCCATCACTGTGACCATCATAATAAGCAGCAGGATCATGCCTGGTGTGGGACACCTGACCTGTTACATCTGGTATGTCACACCTGGCATGGCATGTCACACCTGGTCTGTCACATCTGATGTTCCATTAGGTATTTTCTCTTTGTTCTATACTTTGCTAGGGCTTGCTCTGTACTGAAGAGGCTGGAGAAATGGCGCAGCAGTTAAGAATTGCTCTTAGAAAGGGTCTAACCTTAGTTCCTGGGCCCCCAAGAGGCAGCTCAAAACCACCTGTGACCCCAGATCTGAGGACTCTGATGTCCTCTTCTGACCTCTGTGGGCACAGCACTCATGTGCACATAGACCTGCACACACTTAATTGAAACAAATCTTTAGTTTTTACCCAATCCTGAAGAAGGTATCCAAAGCTTTTTTCCCTCTTCTTCCTTCCTTCCTTCCTTCCCTCCCTCCCTCCCTCCCTTCCTCCTTTCTACCCCTCTCCCCTTTCTTTTTCTTCCCCCAATTCTGGGGATTGAACCCAGGTCCTTGCACATACTAGGCAAGTACTCAATCACCAAGCTAACACCCTGACCCTGTTTTTGTTTGATAGTTGGAAACAAAGAGATTAGAAATAATTAAGTGGGGCTGGTGAGATGGCTCAGTGGGTAAGAGCATCGTCTGCTCCTCCGAAGGTCCTGAGTTCAAATCCCAGCAACCACATGGTGGCTCACAACCACCTATAATGAAATCTGATGCCCTCTTCTGGTGTGTCTGAAGACAGCTACAGTATACTTATCTATAATAAATCTTTAAAAAAAAAAAAGAAATAATAAAGTGATTTTTCTCAAAATCACACTGTTAAGTACAAACTATATGCCTGTAAAGTATTTGGTAATTTATCTAATTTTACTCTAAAAAATCTTGTTTGTACTTGTTACTTGTGTGTGTGAGAGATGTCTGGGTGGGTGTGCATGCTCTGGCATACACTGCTAGGTCAGGGGATGGCTTTGTTACTTTGTTCTCTGCTTCCACCTTTACATGGGCTCTGGCAATTGACCCTCAGGCATCAAAGGGCCCTGGCTGGCCCTATCCTTACTTTTAGAAAGAACTTATTTTGTATTAAGAAATGTTGTATTGAGTTTCAAAAATCTAAATGATAAACAACATTAAATTAAAGAAAATGACCTTGGAAGCTACTGCCCTGCATCACCTCTGTATATATGCAAATGCACACAAATATGGACCCAAAAAAAAAAAAAAAAAAAAAAACAACGATACAAAAAAAAACAATATTGTCTCAAAAAACTAAAAAAAAAAAAAAAAAAAAAAAAAAAAAAAGGTAGCACATCATGTGTTTTTATTAATACTAGGCAATTCTCTGCTTAGTGTCTGGGCTTGTCACTTTAATTGGTGCTCTTGGTGGCTCTTGATGGCTCTCAGAGACTATTTGTTTATTTATTTACATCCCAAATGCTGCCCCCTCCAGTTCCCTCCTCACAGAGACCTTCCCTCTCCCCTTCTCCTCTAGGAGGCTGCCCACCCACCCTCTTCCCTCCCCCTCCCTCCCCCTCACCCACTGAAGCCAGACAAAGCAGCCCTGATGGGGAGCAGATTCCACAGTCCGGCAACGGCTTTAGGGCCAGGTCCCCTCCCCTCAAGTTGTGGGTCTAGGGGGACAGACATGCAGATTGAGCTGCGTGTCTGCTAGAGATGTACGCGGGGGCAGGAGGTGGTGTGTGGAGGGAGAGGGAGGAAGGGTGAGTTCAGCCTGTGTGTGCTCTTTGGTTGGTGGCTCAGTCTCTGGACTGGTGGCTATCAGGAGTCCCGGTCATTTGACTCTGTTGGTCTTCCTGTGCGGTTGCCCTCTCCTTCAGGGCTTTCAGTCCTTCCTCTACCGATTCCATAGGCGTCCCCGACCTCCTTCCAATGTTCGGCTGTGGGTGTCTGTCTCTGTCTCTGTCAGCAGCTGGGTGGAGCCTCTCAGAGGACAGTTATGCTCGGCTCCTGTCTGCGAGTATAGCAGAGCCTGTATTTTTATATTGCGTTTATTCATTCTTTCAGAACTAAGTATATATATATATATATATAATATATTTTTACACATTTATACGATATATATTTTGTATATAATATATATTTTGATCATATTCACCCTCTTCTTGCTTCTTACTCCTTCTGGAATCCCTCACTCATATCCCCGCCCCCAACTTTTCATGACTGCCTTTGGTCCACCCCAGCAGCCCCATGTCCCAGTCTGCTCAGTGCAGTCCCTGAGTCCTTTGTTTGTCACACACTTTCGCTGTGCTTATGTAGATTAAGGACATCTTTCATCTTTTTGAAAAAAATTTTTTCTAGATTTTTTTTATTGTCATACATAAGTACACTGTAGCTGAATTCAGACGCACCAGAAGAGGGCGTCAGACCTCATTACGGGTGGCTGTGAGCCACCATGTGGTTGCTGGGATTTGAAGTTAGGATTTTCGGAAGAGCAGTCAGTGCTCTTTCCTGCTGAGCCATCTCGCCAGCCTACATCTTTCATTTTTAGTGCAAACTAGTTGTCTTGCTCCAAAAATGTGTAAAAAAAATCTAAACGAGGTTCTGCCTGAATATGTATTTGTGATCTAAAGTCAGCAGTGGCTGCTCTTACAGAGGAGCCTGGTTCAATTCCAACACCCACACAGCAATTCACAAACCTCAGTAAGTCCGCTTCCAGGCGAGCTGGTGCCCTCTTCCGGCCTCCTCAGACACTGCATGCACATGGTACACAGACACATGCAGGCAAAACACTCAACACTATGTAGGTCTCTTTACCTAGCCCCGGCTGTCCTGGAGCTCACTCTGTAGACCAGGCTGGCCTCAAACTCAGAAATCCTCCTGCCTCTGCCTCCCAAGTGCTGGGATTAAAGGCGTGCACCACCACTGCCCAGCGCTCCTCAGTTTTTATGATGTTTGACTATATTCTTCATGGTGGCCTTGAACTCATGATGCATTCTAGGCAGGCCTTGAACTTGTGATCCTCATGCCCCTGCCTCCAAAGTCCTGGGATCACTGATATGTACCACTATGTCTGGCTAGTTTTTTTTTTTTTTTAAATATTTATTTATTTATTTTATGTATATGAGTACACTGTCGCTGTCTTCAGACACACCAGAAGAGGGCATCAGATCCCATTCCAGATGGCTGTGAGCCACCATGTGGTTGCTGGGGATTGAACTCAGGACCTCTGGAAGAGCAGCCAGTGCTCTTGACTGCTGAGCCATCTCTGGCTAGTTTTAATTGTAGACATAACCTGCCTCTATTCTCTGTGGATTTTCAGAATAGATGATTATGTGTGTATTACTCTAGTGTGAGGTATAAGCAAATCTCTGTCTCTGTCTCTGTCTCTCTCTCTCTGGGGAATGGGGATGGAACCCAGGGCTTAGAGCACACTGCTCAAGTATGGAGCTCCAGCTCCAGCCTTGGAATTTATTAATTAATTATTTATTTTGCGATAGGATCTCACAAGGGTGATCTCAAACTTTAAAAACTATTTTGTAGGGCTAGAGAGATGACTCAGTGGTTAAGAGCACTAGGTGCAATTCCAGAGTTTAATTCTCAGCAACCACATGGTGCCTCACAACCATCTGTAATGGGATCCGATGCCCTCTTCTGGTGTGTCTGAAGACAGCTACCGTGTACTTGCGTACATAACAAAAATAAATAAATCTAAAAAGAACTATCTTGTAATTGCCAGTAATTAGGGTTCTTATTGCTGTGCTGAAACTCAACTCGGGGAGGAGAGGGTTTATCTGGCTTACACTTCCACATCGTAGTCCATCACTGAAGGAAGCAGGAACAGGAACTCCAACACAGTAGGTGTCTGGAGGCAGGAGCAGGTGCAGAGGCCATGAAAGAGTGTTGCTTACTGGCTTGCTCTCCATGGCTTGCTCAGCCTGCTTTCTTATAGAGCCCGGGACCACCAGTCCAGGGATGGCTCCACCCACTATGGGCTGGGCCCTCCCCCATCAATCATTAATTTGCCTTACAGGCCTGCCTGCAGCCCACTCTTACAGGGGCGTTTTCTCAATTGAGAGTCCCTTCTCTCTGATGACTGTAATGTGTCAAGTTGACATGAGTAGCCAGCACAACAGTTCCCCTGCTTTGTATGTATGAGATTCTGTGCATGAGTGCTTTCTCTGCATATGTGTAAGTGTACTGTGTGCGTTCCTGGAGGCCCGAAGACATGACAGAACCCCTGAAACTGGAGATATGGATTGTTATAAGCTACCGCGTGGGTGTTAGGAACAAAACCTGGGACTTCTGTCAGACTATTAAGTGCTCTTAACTTCTGAGCTATCTCTTCAGCCCCTGATCTCAAATTTGTAATTTTCCTGTCACCGTCTCTCAAATGCTGGGATTGTGGGTGCTGCCACCATATCTGGCTTCAGAAATCTTTTTCTTTTTTTTTTTGAGACTATGTAGTACTTACTGCCTGTCCTGGAACTCACTCTGTAGAACAGGATGGCCTCGAACTTGTTGATATCCACTTGCCTCTGCCTCTGGAATGCTGGGATTAAAATTATGCACCATCATGCCCAGCAGCTTCAGAAACCTTAAAACAATCTTTACAGTTATTTATTGTGTTTGTATGTGCATGAGTGTGTCATAACACTTTTATGGGTCAGATGACCCTAACCCTAACCCTGACTTTCCACAATTTGTGTTTCAGGGATTAAACTCAGGTTGTCAGGCTTGGTAGCCAATACCTTTACCACCACACCATTGGACTGGCTACAGAAACGTTTAAAAAAAAATTCAGTGTCCATCAGTAGGTGAATGGAGAGACAATGGACTTTTGCTTAGCCATAAGAAGGAATGGAAGATGGATATATGTTATATGAACCTTGAAAACACACATAAAAGAAGCTAGGCACAAATTAGCCTGACTCTGGATGACTCCATTATGAACCACCCAGACCACACAAGAAATGCAGACTGGTGGTTACCAGCGGCAGGGGATGAAGAGACATGAAGGGACCACTTAATGAATACATGGATTTCTTTCTGAAATGTATTGTAACTATACAGAAGTGGTACCTGTGCAATATTGTGAGTGTGCTGAACACCATGGTATTGTTTGCTTTGAGCAATTCATTTGCTATTTGCATTTTACTGTAATTGAAACCAACAAAACCTAACTGTATGATAGCTCTTAGAGAAGGTCACACTTCTGAGCCTCCCATTGGCACTGAACTTGGCTCCCAGCTCTTTTCATGCTCCCTGGGCTCCGCTGTGTCCACAGGTTCTCTCCTCCCTCTCCCTTCTATCGCCCCCTAGTGGCTTTGAGGCAAGTTCCAGTGCTTTGTACCGGTAAGGCTAAATAAAACCTCCCTTCGTACTCACTCCTTCTTGGTGGGAACCATCAAAGGATGCTCAACGTAGAAAACTAAGGGAAACCTGGAAGTTTTAGAGTGAAAAAAGAACTGGATTCAGTTCCCTGTTGTCTCCTCAGCTGTTTGATGTAGTGCGAGTTAAGTGCGTCCCAGCCTTGTCTGCTGATAGAGCTGTGATGGCCACATGAGCAGGAAGCACAGCGCCACGAAGATGGTATACATTCACACACAGCTCTGCAGCGATACTCAGCACGAACTAACTCCAGGAAACACTGGCTCTTAGGAAGTCTTTGGTTTCTGGCTTTCCCTTAAGGCCCCAGTCAGATGCTGTCTAGAATCAAGTACCTCTGACACTCCTCCCACTGGATCCTTTTGGGGATGAACCCAGGACCTCACGTATAATAGGCGGCAAGGGCACTGCCACTGAACCCTGCCTCTCATTCATTTTTATGTTGTGGCTTCTTGGTGACTAACACCTCTTTACGGTGCAGGTTCTCTGCCCTCTGTGAAATGACCTAACTCTTGGCACACCTACCTCTCTAGGACTCTGTCCTGTCTTTCCTAGTTTGTCCTCCACAGAGCTCTATAGCTGATGTGCTTGTCACGTGTTGGTGGGGAGGGGTCCTGTCGGTCCAGGGCTGCAGTTAGTGCTGCTTACTGTGGCTTTACCATGTGTGTCACAAGGAGATGCACAGTCACTTTGCTGAGTTTAAAACTTCTGCATGTGATCAGTCCTCTGTTTAGACTTTGAATCCTGGGGCGAAAATGATGGCAATAATTGATGGCCCTTGTCCCCTTTGTGCAGTCTCATGGCCTGGCACACAGGCCTAGCTACCAATAACTGCATCATGATCTGGAATCTTTCCTTACAGCTCTGAGGTCGCTGTGTGTGTGTGCTATGATGTGTGTATGCTGGTTTGTATGTGTTAGCCTGGGTTAAGTTTACAGAAACTGTGGGAAGGGCTCTGCAGACCTGAGTCCTGGGCTCTGCAAACAGGAAGTCCTGGTATATGGTCTGTGGTGTGTGTGTGTGGTGTGTCTGTCTGTCTGATGTATGTATGTATGTATGTATGTATGTATGTGTGCTGTGTATATGTTGTGTGTATACTATGTGTGGTGTGCATGTAGTATGCATGGTGTGCATGTATGTGTCTCACTGAACCACATTCTCAGCCTTTTTTTTTTTTTTCTTTGAGATAAAAGTCTCCCTGAGCTGCACAGGCTGGCCTTGAACTTGTGGTCCCCTTCACTCAGCTTCCTGAGTATGTGAGTCCCGTACTCTCTAGCCTGGCTCATGGGTTTGTGAAGAGGAAGTTCAGTGGCAGGGAAGGAGCCCCTACAGTTCAGGATCCTTAGCAGATCCATGTCTGCTCATGTTCTGGAACAGCATGGCTGTGTCAGCACTGTCACAGATGGCTGCGTCGTGTTCCACACACCTCCCTGATGGGGTCCTGCTCGCCTCAGGCCTGCCTCTCCCTGAGCTAAGGCTCACCCAGAACCTAACCCTGAGTCATCCTGTTGCTGGATCCACCACTCTCTCCCACAAAAGCTCTATAAATTTGTTAGACTTTTAGGGCTTCTCGCAACACTGATTTAAGATTATTTTTGTTAGGTAGCAATCAGTATTCAGTGTGCTCAGAATCCTTTGATGAAACTGGAGGCTGAAAGTCCTTGGATACTTTTGTGACTTTCCCCACCACCTCGAAAGTTGTGTGGAAAGTGTGTCCTCAGCTTAGCCTGGGTTAAGTTTACAGAAACAGGGAAGGGCCCTGCAGACAGGCAGCCCTGGGTTCTGCAGACAGGCAGCCCTGGGTTC
>JADRCD010207789.1:7494-19400 GCA_019843815.1 Montemys delectorum | reverse complement strand
CTCGCACACACACACACATGCAGACACATGCATGCAGGCACAGATATAAAGATTAAAAAAGATTATATTTTCAGAAGAGACACAGGCTTGAATCCTCAGCTCTGAGTCTACTTCACACCTGGAGAAATGTAATTTGAAGAGATGGGGAAGCATTTCCTTTTTCCCCAAAATATGATTTATTTATTTTACATATTATGTATTTAATTTTCTGACATTCATAAGAACTACAACAGAATTTAAAACAACATTGCAGTGAAGACTTCTCTGCACCTTGCTATTATTACACACAACAGTCAGTCAACAAGAAAGTGAACTATGTTTATGAATCTTTGAAATCAGATGGATCTATATTCACAAATTCATCCTCTCATAGACAGCATTTAGAGAAGAAAAAAATTGTCTCTAAAAAAGTAAACAATAATTAAAGGACATTTTTCATATTCCATTAGTCTTATATTAATTTTGTGACTATGAACTTGCTGCATACCACAGGCTAACAAACAAAACTCCTGTGCCAGAGAATAGACTCCTATTGGAGTTGTTGGCTAGTAGGGTCACATAGGCCAAGAAATACTTGCTACTGCTTTTAGTTGTCATCCAGAAATAAATGACAATTCCTATGGCTGAAGAAACCACATAGTTGAGTCATATAAAACGAGGGAAATAAAGCTGACTTTGACTTGGAAGTTCATGCATACTGTCTAACTCTTATACTACTGGAATTTTTGAAACATGTACTAGATGAGAATAGAAATCTTAAGTCTTATCAGGCTATGGACACTGTAATCCACAAAAATGACTAGCCTGACAAGGTACAGCCACTGGTGCAATGGTATCTAATTAAAACTGACTTCATAAGACATCAATGTGTCTGCATACACACACACACAAATGTTAAATCTAAAAGGCTCTAGCATAATTAAAATCAACTAGAAAGGAATGCACTTCCCTTTAGGAAGATCTGCTCACCCAAGTCCCCAGCACTCTGCAACAAAATTAAGTTGACACCATTCTCCTTTCTAATGGGCAAGATACATTTTTTCTACCATTTCCCTCCACTGCTCTGTTGTCTATACAAAGCTGTACAGAACTAAGTGCATAAAATGTTTAAAATATTTTGTTTATGATCAATATTTTACTTAGTACACCCCTCCACCAGACCAGTGGCAAGGATTCCTTCTGGTCTGTTTGGGACAGTGCCTGAGCAGGCCTAAGTGACTGATAGTCCTAGTCCTCTGGGGAGGGAGGGGATTGTATTGGTTACATGTTGTAGAGCAGATGGGGGGAAGGATTCCAGGTGTTTTCCCTAAGTGACTGATAGTCCTGGTCCTCTTAGGGTGTCCTGGTTACATGTTGTACAGCAGACAGAGAGTGGCCCCAATCCTACCATTCTCAATTCTGAGATTCATGGTGTTTGAGATCACTAAACTTTATCAGTTCTTCTGTCTGGTGGCATGGTCCACTTGCCCCACAATGAAACATTTATCTATACACTCATATTCACAACAGCAGCATTTGTAGCAGCTAAATGGTGGAAACTACCCCAAATACACATTGACATAAGATGACAAAAACAAAATGAACCATAAATACATATGAAATATTATTTAGACTTAGGAAATTTAATACATGCAACAACATAGTTGTGAAAATATCATGCTAAGAAAAAGCATCAGTTTGTAAAGATAAATACTCTGCCATCCCACTCAGACCAGATACTTAAAGTACTTAAGAGAGACTGAAAATAGGACAGTATGTTTTGGGACTGGGGGTAATAACAAGAGCATCTCAGGTCAAGATGAAAGGGATCTACTGATGAACGGTGGGAGTGTCTGCTGCACACTGTATTAATGTTACTGAATATACCATGGAAAAAATGGTTGGGACCAAAGAGATGGCTGACCAGCTAAGAGCATTGGCTTCTCTTTCAGAGGACTGTGGTGGGCTCCATTGCTAGCACCCACATGATGATTCACAACTGTCTTTAACTCCAGTGCTAGGAGTACCCAATACTATTTTCTAGCCTCTGTAGTTACCAGGCATGAAAGTGCTGCAGAGACATACAAGCAAGCAAAACATCTTTACACATAAAACTAAACAAAAAGGACCATCAAAATGTTAAAATTTTATGTTTTAAGCATTTTAGCACTTGACCAGTTTTAAATGCTGTATTCAATGGCTGAAAGATAAAAGCCTGGCTCAAGTCAGGCGGTGGTGGTGCACACCTTTAATCCCAGCACTTTGGGAGGCAGAGGCAGGCAGATTTCTGAATTCGAGGCCAGCCTGGTCTACAGAGTGATTTTCAGGACAGCCAGGGCTACACAGAGAGACCCTGTCTTGAAAGACCAAAAAATAAAAAAATAAAAAAGTTAAAAAACCATGGCTCAAGAACAGCCAATACGAGAATAGGGAACACAAAGCTAGGCAGAGTCAACCTTACCATGAAATGTATGCAGTAGGGCCTATTATTTTTTTCTTGGGATTAGGAGCAATAAGAGACCAAACACCAAAGCAATTTACAAAAGCTATGTTCAGCACTCAGAAATGGTTAAATAAATGGAGTACAAACCCATAGGCCTAAGATAAATTTGAGAGTGCCTGTACTGTAATTTTGCCCATACAGGGTAAATAAAGACATAATGTTTTTGTACACTGGGCAATGTTTACCGTTGGGTTATTCAAATGCTGATTTCTCTGCCTTCCTATCTTGTTTCAATCTGCATGCAGGATTGTAATGCTTATACCAAGACTCTCCTGCCCTAAGTTTGTGTAAACAGTTCTTACCATTTATTCTCTGCCTGAGTTCCATCCCTTGTCACCTAACTGTATAGCAGTGGTTTTCAACCCATGGGTCATGACCCCTTTGGGGTTAGTCAACCCTTTCACATGGGTCACATATCAGATATCCTGCATTCCAAACATTTACATTGTGAGTCATAACAGTAGCAAAATTACAGTTGTAAAGTAACAACAACAATTAACTTTATGGTTCGTGGTCTTCACAACATTAGGAATTTCTATTATTGAGGGAAAGGACAGTTTGTTTTCTAACATCCATACACACATACCCCCCATCTACCACCCACCTTACACCGAAATTAAACTGTTTTACAAATGGGTATTTTTCCACCAAAGAATTTAGCATCTATCTGTGGTAGAGACATTAGGAGTCATATTTTTAATAGAACTAAGGAAGTAAATAGGCCCTAAATACAAGGTCCACCTAGACTCATTCCAACTAGTCCATGTGCCTGAAAAGTAGAGACATAAAGAGAGAGTCAACTTGGTCCTCAGACACTGACCTTAAAAGTCAGTCAGCTAAGTCTCATTTCAGTAAGGGACAGGGTTGAACCTGACCAACTCTACAGTCTACTATCATTCTATACATTTATCTAAACAAAACAAAACAAACAAAAAATCCTTCATAGGCTGCAGAAATGTCCTAGTGGTTCCACTATTTAAGGTACTGAGTAATCTTTAATAAAACCAGGGTTCACATCCAGCACCTTTATAGAGGCTCACAACCACCTATAACTACAGTTCCATGGGATCAGATACCCACTTGTGATCTCCACAGGCACTAATGACACATGTGGTACAGATAGATATACATGCAGGTAAAATACCCATATATATAAAATAAAAATAATTTTAAAACTCCATTAACAGAGTTATACAATTCTGATGTATATAGAAAAATAAAGACAAAAAGCTTTTAAGACAATAATTACATTATGACACTTTTTCTATGCTTTTCCAAAAACATGAGACATGTCTGTCTAGAACACAGGGCTATACATTAAAAACTTTATCCAAAGAGAAGTCTGGGCTTTGACATTAGTTCTTAGAAAATATTCTATATAACCTTAGAATTTGGTACTAAACATTGGACATTTCAAATAGTATAA
Organism: Montemys delectorum; assembly: GCA_019843815.1. NCBI lineage: Eukaryota > Metazoa > Chordata > Mammalia > Rodentia > Muridae > Montemys > Montemys delectorum. The sequence continues at coordinate 15,492 of JADRCD010207789.1, read as the reverse complement.
CAATAATATGACCTGTGGTACTAACTTCAGGCCGCCTGAAGGGCTACAAAATAATGTCAACAGTGCTAGTGGTCATTATATCTAAAGTGTTCCGATCTAGTAAATAATCCAGATAAAAAAGTGTCCTAGAGTCCTGCATAAAACTACCAAAACTCTACCCAGAAAGAATAAAAGTTGCCCTATAGAGTTCATGTGTGCCCCATGAATACATCTCTTCCCTTGGGTAATTTTCATCTGTATGCTTTCACTATAATAAATCCAAATATAAACACAAGACCTTTTCACGAGTTCTTTGAGCTAATGCAGAGACTTAGTGAACCAAAAAGTGGCACTGATGATCCCCAAACTTGCAAATGGCATTAGAAAGAGGATGACCCACCCACCCTACATACCTCCCATTCCTGACCAAAATAACATCAAAATAACATGGTTATCTAGACCAAAAAAAAAAATGGCATTATCTTCTAGTTTTCTATCTTTCCTTCACATTTCCTACATCTTCAATAGGATACAGAGTTGGTAACAGTAAATTACATTTCCTAGGTGCCTCTCAAATCAAGATTATGCTTGTGAGTAAGTTCTGGCCAGTAACATATGAACAGAGACCATAGGCAAAATGTCTGCCCTATTCTTCTTTATTTTTACTGTCCCTAGTACTGAGGGTCAAATTCCTAAACTCTTAAAGAAAGTTGCTTAATTCAATATCAATAATGCCTGTGTAAAGTGGCAACATGTAGTGGTGGGAATTGTTTCTAATACTTTGTCTTATTTCAGCGCCCAAAAAAACCATACTTTCAGAAACTGAGGGTCCCTGCCCCCGTCCCTCACCCACTTCAAATAATAATAAAGAGTTTCCATCTGCCAATGGCTGGGCAAAAAGACAGAGGAGGACTTAGATTGTGCATACAAGGGACTGGGGGCAGGGGAGAAGAGAATCGCATGACTTGGACTGAGAAGGATCAGATTTAAGAGCTGAAGGAGAGAAAGTACCCTACATTGTAGGTGGAAAATGAATAAAACTTTATTGGGGGTTGAAGAGGAAGGACTGTCCAGAAGGTAACAGGGCAGCAAAGATAAAACATAGATTTAAAATGTGTTAAACCAGGAATACCAGAGGGAAATGTATGCTACCCATCAGCAGGATTAAAAATGTCCATCCATTGAGCTTAGATAGTTAAGGCATATCAAAATTAGCTGGTGTGTGTGTGTGTGTGTGTGTGTGTGTGTGTGTGTGTGTGTGTGTCTTTCATTCTCGAATCCAGAGAACTCTTGGGTGGGTGCAGCGACTGCACTACACGTTGGAAGCCAAAGGTGTTTAATTAACTTGACACTTTAGTCTACTGTATTGAGGTCCCAAGTGAGGTTCACATTAACCTGGACACAAGATACACAGACCAGTCAGCCAGTGCACAGTTTATTTAAAGGTTCAAGTTCTTTTAAAAATAAAGCAGAATAAAATTTCCCCCACAGTTCCTAGTTCTCACCAGCTGCTGTTTCCTCAGCAATAGCGTATCTTGGTTCAAAGTGACGCAAACCTCCATGCAGACTGAGAAATCATCAGCAGTCCAACTCTTAGATGTGTTACATGTGTCTAATTAAGCTATAAACAAAGTTACTTTCTCATGAGAAAATGATGAAGGCCACTTCCTCAGGTTTGCAGCTTCCTTGGCAGAACCCCAGGACCCTCTGCTTGAGGAAGTGTGCCCCTTGATATCTCAGCATGCTGAGAGTGACAGAACCATCCTAGGGTGCCTTGCAGCAAGGAGCAGCTGCCTCATACCATTTCTCTACAGGAAAGTAAAACAGATCAATCTCTAGGGAATGGCTAAGCAAACAGAGGAACTTGTGGCCCTGAATAGCCAGAGAAATTGCCCTCTGTGGATTAGCTGCCTACCTTTGGACTATCACAGGCAAGAGAAAAATCTCAATATTGTTTGGACTGGACCCACAGTCTTTTCCAGCAGCATAGCCTGTGCCCTAATAAACTTAAAAACACTTAATAATTTTAGTATTAGTAATTTATTCCACATTTCAGCTACATAATTCACACTGTGCCTAAAAGGGAAAAAGGAAACAAAGTACATTTTTAGTAATCTCAGATGGATTTTGGAGAATTATAGAACCCTTGTTGTATAACTAAACCTTCAGTGTGATCAAGCAAAACTAAGCCAGAAGGCAACATTCTGGTTCACTTTTACACTAGACTCAAGTACAATCATATACAACACACAAGTTAATCATAGACATTTTTTGTCCACTCTTGCTCACATGGGAAGCTATGGGGCCAGATACTCAGATGATAAACTTCAGTCCAAACACAAGAAGCCAATTACAATAGTAATAACAACAATAATGAAACCTGATTTGGTGCTATACACTTATTCCAGAGAGACAGAAACTCCATGTCCTTCCTCCCTACCCAGCCAGCCAAACCTACCTGTCCAATTCCAAGCCAATCAAAAATCCTGTTTTGCAAAAAAATGGTGGGTAGCACCTGAAGAACAACACCCAAGATTGTCCTCTGGCCTCCACACATGCAAGCTCACATATGCAGTGCCACAGGACCAAACTAGCACGTAAAAGATTTTTCATGAGCCAATAAGATATCTCAATGGGTAAAGGTTCTTGCAGCCAAGTCTAATGTAATCACTTCAATACCTGGGACCTAAACAGAAACTTGACTCCTACCAGATGCCACTGACCTCGACTAATTGAGGTTTGGTCTGTTGCTATGTATAGTAATGCTAACTGCAGGCCCTCAAGGCCTGACTGGCTCAGAGACCTGAGAGTCCACAGGTAGACCCAAGTGATGCTATGTGACCTTGCCTCCAAATTATTTCTGATTGGTGAATAGAGAGGCCAGTAGTCCATACCTGGGGTTTAGCATTCCAGGACTTCGGGCATCAGAGAAGAACCATGACAGGAAAAGAAGGTGAGGGGAAAAGAAGGTGAAGCTGCCATGGGTTAGGTGAGTCACAAAATAATGACCATGTGGGTCAGCTAACTGGAGTTAAGAGCAGACCAAACGAAACATGGCAAATTATATAGTGGGATTATTGGTTGGGAAATAGACATAATGGCCAGAGGTTCGATATCTGCCCAGCTCTTGTGCTAATTAAGGCTTATTGTAAGTATAAAGGTTGTGTGTGTCTTTTATCTGAGAACTAAATGGTCAAAGGCAGGATAGAAACCCTTAGTTGGGATTAAGTAATTTCTACAACATCCAAATATACAATTCCTGCCCATTCACCCCCACAAAAATAATAAATGTAATTTTTAAAGAGGGTTAAAGCACTTGTCATTAAGCATGAGGATCTAAGTTCTATCACCAGAATCCATATGGTAGGAGGACGGGCTCATTCGTTATCCTTTGACCTCCATAAATGCACACTAACACATATAGACATCCATACACAGACTAAACTAATGTAATAATCAATCAATTAATTAATAAATTAAAAGTTTTTCCTATCATCTCTTGTTGGCCTAGGCCCACTTCTGTGTTTAGTTTATGCAGCTCGATTCTCCACATCTACCTCTCCTTATCTTAGGCCTGTCATGCTTGCATGTGTTTCTCCTCCCTTAATGTTCATGTTCAAGCCTATATTAAACACTTTATAAACTACAGTTCTGGGGACTAGGCAGATGGTTCCCAGGTTAAAAGAACTTGCTGTGCAAGCATAAGTCCTGGAGTCCACATTCCAGCATCATGCAAATACCCATGACTACAGCTTTCAGGAATCAGACGTCTTCTTAGGCAGAAACAGTGAAAAACTGCCAGTAATTTGGAGGAACATACACTTACAAATGTATGGCAAAATGCAAAACTTTGTTCTTTTAAAATGTAGCTCACAAAAGAGTTAGGACCTGGGTCATGAATCAAGGAGAAGAAAGTGAAAATCCCAGTTCCTTTTGTACCATGTGACCCAACCAAGTACTATTATCTCTTCTTGCTGAGTTTGCCAAACTTATATGGTGCTTTTGAATATTAAAAGGAAAACCACTTAGCAAAGAGTCCTAGAACACAGCACATATATAGTAATTTACCAAAAGACAAGCAGTTTCATATTCATTTTTAAGTGTCAGACACAAGGCTTACAATCCTATAACTTAAAGTTGAGACTGAAATATCAAAGGAATTACAAAAAACCATTTTGCCCAGGACAAATGCTCGGTAAAAATATCTAGTATTATGGAAATATAATTGCCACAGGCAGAATATTTGATGCATTACCTCAAAGTGTTTGTTATTATATAAACAATTGTTTACATAAACAATAAAGGAAAAAATAACACATTAAAAAAAAGAAAACAAAGGTAGGTATGTAAAATAGTACTAGGTTGCTTTACGCTCCACTTGAGAACCAAATTACAGTCTGCCCTGACTGCTATTTTAACAGCACACACAAGTGTGAACAGAGTACCTATAGAGACACGTGGGGACAGGAGTCCTGCATATAGGAAATGTAACAAGGAGTTACAAGGAAAAAGGAGTGAGGAAAACATTGCCTCGGGATACTAACTCTGGATGCCTGAGAACAAGGCACAGGCAGAAGCCGGTGCACAGGAGGATTGAGCAGCGAGAGGAAGGTGGAGAACCGCATCCCAGGGAGGTGTGGGGGGAAGGCGTCCCTGCGGTGATCTGCAAAGGCTGGAGGAGCAGATGCTCAAACACTCAGGCGCTGGAGGAAAGACGTTGTGACGCCGAGGCGGGACTCAGAAGCAGATCGGTGAGCTCACAAGTCGTCGAACCACGCAGTGCTGGTGGCAGAGCCAGGGTGGCCATGCCAAGGTGGAGGGGGAGACAGCGGACACGGGTTACATCATTCGGCAGCCTGAGGTGCAAGGGCCGCATGGTGGACCGGGACCTCAGGGTCAGCATCATTCCCCGAACCCGCTGACCCCGGGGTCGCTCACCTTCCTCGCTACATCAAGACACCACACTTGGGCTTCCCTGGCTCCGACGCCACTCAGTACCCTCTCTGCGGCCGGAAGGAACGCCGGAGAAGGTAGCCAGTCAGCAGGCTTCCGAGCTGCACCATGATGCATCCCTCGCAGTACCAGCTTCGCGCTTCACTATGGGTCCACCCCACTCCTTGTCTCCAACACGCCCCTCTAGTGTGCGCCCCGCCCCCATCCTACCTGTGACCTGGCCAGCTGGAAGAGAGCTGCTCACATTCAGTAGGCACAGCACCCGAGGCAGAGAGCAAAGCCACTCAGTCTTGCTCCTCCTTCGGAGTTGGGGGTGGCATGGCCTTGGTGGTCCTTCCTGGCTGGCAAAAGAGGCCTCCTTGGTATCCAATCTGATATAATCTGCTATTGCAATAGTCTTTATTGTTGGAATACTCAAACACGAAGCCAACCAACTCCTCTCCCAAAAATACAAGTTTCTTTCCTCCACCTTAGACATTTGTTTGAAAAGAGTTTGCAAACACTTAAACAATAAGTACTCTTTTCAAAACTGACTTTGCAAACCTGAGGATTTTCTCCCAGAAAGACAGGACATATCCAAATAAAATAGCTCTCATTCTCCCTCCTTCTCTTGATAGCCAAGTGGTAATACATCTTCATTCATTGCCATATCAAAAAATGGCAAAGAGGAATTTTGAGGATTCTGTAGCCAATAAGATTTAAAGGCTATGTATAGCTGACTTCTGACTAGAGACAGCACATTATTCTTAAAGATATGTAAATGTTAATAGAAGTTAATACTCAAAAAGGTAATAGAAGAATGACAGAAAAAAGACATGATGACTGAAGTTTGAAGCACCCTGTGCAGGTGCTGTCAAGATGATGAAGGACCAGGTAGGCAGACTTAGAAGGAGGAAGTGTTAGAGAAGTAGAAAACAGGAAGAAAGACACAGTTCTACAAAAGGAGGTAATGTTTCAAGGATAAAAGACCAACAGATTCACATGCTGCAGTTAAAGTAAGGACTGGAAATGCACAAAGCACTTGACAACATGTGGTAACTAACTGAATAGGTCCTGTAGAGAAGTAGGACAAATTCTGGATTGAAACAATAGAAAATGAGAAACAGAAAAGTAAACTCAAGTAATTATATTAAGGCCTCTTCAGGGCAGGCTCCATTCCCAAGAGCAGTTGGACAACAAAACTAACTCAATGGTATTTTTGTAGACGTTTTGGTCTCATTTTGATTTGTTTGGGCATCCTTGTTTATTTTAACTTCCATTTGTGTGTGTGTGTGTGTGTGTGTGTGTGTGTGTGTGTGTGTGTTTCTCGGTTTTATTTGCATGTGTGTTTAAAGAGAAAGAAAGAACATAAAAGTGAGTGGGTAGAGATGTAGAGATGAACCAGGAGGAATTAACAGAGAGGGAAAAGATGGTCAAAATATATTGTTTCAAAAGAAATTTTAAATAATAAAAAATAAGTAAAGCCAGATGAGAAGTAGCAGTTCAACTGTCTAGCCCTTAAAGGTGATAGGACAATATACATTTTGAAGATGGCTTTAAAACAGAGCCAATAAGGTTTGCTAATGGGCCACTCATAGTGTTTTAAGCAGATAAAGGATTACAGGCTTATGGCATAAACAACCATAAAAATGAGGCTGCTGTGCATAGAGATGGGGCACTTATCTGGTCTGTGGAGGACCCTGGCTTCTATGTGCAGTGACAGCAAAACAAACATCTGTATTCTTTTTTTGTTTGTTTGATTTTTTTTGGATTTTTGAGACAGAGTTTCTTTGTGTACCCCTGGCTGTCCTGGATCTCACTCTGTAAACCAGGCTGGCCTTGAACTCAGAAATCCTCCTGCCTCGGCCTCCCAAGTGCTGGGATTAAAGGTGTAGGCCACCACTGCCGGGCAACATCTGTATTCTGGACCCACCCTGTCCTTTTTGTATTCCTAGGAACCTCACTAATTCAAAGATACCTTCCAAATTGTGTTAACACCTTATACTTGAGAAGTTCCAGGGTAGAACTGAAGTTTTTGCTTGACATACTTGAGGTTTTTTTGAAGTAGGCCATATTGCTCACTAGGGAAGAGAGTGTGCAGACAGGATTCTGAACCCCCATGATACTGAGCTGTCAGCTTTAGCTGGATCTGTGCTGCTTCTTGGACAAAGTGTATACACATCAACATCTCACCTGGCTGATTCCTCAGTAGAAACACTCTGGAGACAGTAGCTAAATGTTCCTTGGAAAGAAGAGCCCAAAGAGCTCAGTAGCCTATAATTGTTATGTTATGGGGTATTTATCTTGTAGATTCAGGCAAATTCACTTTCTCCAGATTATGAACCCATTAAAATTAGGGTTTTTATAAAGGCTCCAGGCCCTTCCACTGCTTGCCCTTCTACCTTATTTTGAGACTTGTTTTTGGTATGAATAAAGGGTTCAATCTCCACTATCCTCAGTCCTGGATCAGGGAACTGAGGAAGACAGATATAAGGAAGGTATTAGCTAGTGTAAATACAGACCAGCGACTCATATTCATCTTGACCTTTGCTCACTGATGTGTACTGTAAATGTCTGGTTATATTGAAGAAAGATATGGAAATTTATCTTTTGAGATAGGAATACAAAATTTACAATTCTATGAATGCCCTGTGTTTGGGCCATGCTACTTGCCAGAAATAAGTTTCCATTGCAAAGTTGGGGAAGTAAAAGAGAGACTTCCTAAAAACCATGCAGGTATATAGAAAGAGAGCCACCTCCCAAAAAAATACAAAATAAGGAAACATAGTCCAATGGCTATATAATTAAAAATCTAAACATTTCTTTAAAAAATATTCTGACCTTTGGGAAACAGAGGAAATCTGATGAATCATACTCTATGCCACAAGAAGGGACCCTGGGCTGGGCAATGGTGGCATATGCCTTTAGACCCAGCATTGGGAGGCAGAGGCAGACAGATTTCCGTGCTCAAGGCCAGCCTGGTCTACAGAGTGAATTCCAGTACAGGGATATACAGAGAAACCCTGTCTTGAAAAGAAGAAGAAGAAGAAGAAGAAGAAGAAGAAGAAGAAGAAGAAGAAGAAGAAG
>JADRCD010207788.1:1030-48421 GCA_019843815.1 Montemys delectorum | reverse complement strand
AGTCAGAAGACTTAACCATGCCATTTCTTATACAATGATGATCTGGAGTGGTGGAAGGGACCCACATTCTCCAGTCCCAGGTCTCTAAGCACCTGAATCCAGCAGTGCAATAGCGCTGACCTTGGTAGGCATTTTGTTTTGCTGACCTACCTCCCTTCCCTTCCTGTTCCTGCAACCTCTCTCCCAGAAACCTTTGTCCTCCCACCTAAAAAGATGAGAATCCTGGGAATTCTGGCTGAACTCGAGACAAAGGATGCTGATACCCACATGATACTACCATTCAAGGTCAATGATACCTGAGTCAACCAGCCAGTTCCATCTGTCAGTGTAATTCATCATCTGGTACTTTTCCGGAGTGTTATTCATTCGTTCAAACTTCAGAGGATGTCATAAAATAGGATTAGACATATCTCGTCACAGTTTGAACAGTACAAGTAGTTGCAAAGTCTTAGACACTTTTATGGGCACCTGTATAGATTCTAGTGGCACAGCCATGCTTACCATGCTGGGATTTGGAAAAATCCTTTCATGGTATAGTATCTATGTTTTTCTTTCTTTCTTTAGTCTTGTTGCTTCTGGCTGTATAGATCTTGTTCTTATCTTAGTATTTGTTAATGTGTCATGGTATGTGATGGTACTGAACTTGAGGACTTCATGCATGCTAGGGCAAGTACTTTGCCAATAAACCACATCCTTGGTGAAGGATCAGGATATTTGTTAAATGGATTAAAAATTTTAGATATGTTCATGTTACATGTTTCATAATATAGAGATTGAAAAAATAGTATCTTGCCTTAACTTTTGCACAGACTCAAGGAGAAAACAGGTTAGGTTTGGCCAGTCTGCTTGAATATCTGAGTGCGTGATCAAAGAGCTGTTGTCTCTCTGTTTCCAGCCCTCACCCACTATACTGTGGTCTACTTCTCAGAGGCATGTTCAGTGTGGGGATGTCTGTGTGTGTGTTAATGGTATTGGTTGTGGTTTTCTTTCTAACATACCTAGTCTGATGTCTAAAATTTGAGTTTATATTTCCCAATTTACTGCAGATACTGAATTCTACAGTACTACTATACTAGTAATAAACCAAGGAACATGCAGTAACATAGTGGTGAATGTCTAATCAGTCTCAAAAGAACTCATGCTTTGTGTGCTTGTGGTCTCAGGGAAGGAGTCTTGTCTACTATAGCTACCACTGGCAGTTGAAGTAAGGAAGCTACCTTCTAGGTGATAGATGAGGTATTCTCTGAGTATTCACATTTTAGGAAGTGAACATTAGCTTTGTTTAATTTGGCTTTGTGTTTTAGCTTTGGACAAAGTTTCCTTTGTAAGACACAATTTCACTCATCCACTAAGAAGAACAAGTGCTTTGAAGAAGTCTTCTACCAGAACCTTCTGATTTCATGTAAGCAGGAGCACAGAACACTTGCTCATATGTGCTCATATATGATGGGTCCAAAAGGTTTGTGAGGCTAGCTGGACTTAGATGTGAAAGCTATGTCTAGAAACGTCATTCTATAGTTCTACCATCCTTGAGACTCCATGGTTATTGAGAACAAAGCTGAAACCAAAACCACCAAGGTTGAGCCAAAAGAGGACCAATTATTCCCATTATAATGGCAAATAAATTATGACTCTTTTATATACAAAACAACTGATTTAGCTGAAATCCTAATACGATGTACCAAACTGAAGGACAGATTTATGTGACAGAGTGGTTGAGGACTATGCTGGATAGTATTATGTCAACTTGTCATAAAATCATCTGAGGAAACCTCAATTAAGAAAATGTTTCTATAAGACCAGGCTGTAGGCAAACTTGTAGCTATTTATTTAATTAGTGATTGATGGCTGAAGTTTCAGCCCATTGTGGATAGTTCCACTCCTGGACTAGTGGTCCTGGATTATATAAGAAAGCAGGCTGAGCAAGCCACCGGAGATCAAACCAGTAAGCAGCACTCCTCCATGACCTTTGCATCAGCTCCTGCCTCCAAGTTCCTGTCCTGTTTGAGTCCCTGTCCTGGTTTCCTTTGATGATCAACAATGATATGGACGTATATGCCAAACAACTTCTTTCCTCTTCCACTTGCTTTTCGGTCCTGGTGTTTCATCACAGCAATAGAAACCCTAACTAAGATAAGGACAGAGATCCATTTGCACATCTCTGATTGTATCTATGTTTATTTCATCTGGCTCTAGATCTAATCTGTGTTTCTATATGTATACAGTGTGGGAATATATATATATATATATATCTATATATATATACACACACATACATACATACATATATGACTACGTATGAATATGCATATGTATATATACACATATTTATAGGATATATCCCAAGCCCTATCTGGGAGCATAACGATTGCTCAAAGCCTTGTCAGTTCTGAGAAGAGCTAGGGTATTATCTATTCCTACTGGTCAAAAATGAAAAGCACTGGGACTTATTGGACATTTTGTAGGGTTCAACCCTTGAACTCTGAACTCAGAATGGGTTCTTGTCTTTCTTCCCCCACATCTTCCCCAACTTTGTTTTATGCTTGAAAATTCATAAGGGGCCTTAATTGCCAAGAGAGAATGACAGTGTTGCACTGGGCAGAATCTTTCCACAGTCCCTGAGCTTCTCACTTTGAGCTATGGGTTTCTTCACATAGACACTTCTCTCCACAATTCACTTCGGACATCTGATTGTGATATGTTGACACTTTGCATCATTGAAGGCACAGTGACACCTGGTAAAGGTGAAATGATTTTTCAGTGGGATCAAATTGGAGCTAAGGGAGTTTGCAGCCCCATGGGAGGAAAAACAGTGTCAGCCAGCCAGATACTGGGAGCTCCTGGGGACTAGACCACCAACCAAAGAGTACACATGGGGGGACCTATGTTTCTGGTCACATATGTGGCAGAGGATGGCTTTGTTGGACATCAGTGGGAGAAGTGGCCCTTGGGCCTGAGGGGGTTTGATGCCCCAGTGTAGGGGAATGCCAAGGCAGGAAGGCAGGAGTGGATGGGTAGGTGGGGGAGTGCCCTCATATAGGCACAGGGGGAGGAGGGATGGGATAGGGGGTTTCCAGTGGGGAGACCTGGAAAAGGGATAACATTTGAAATGTAAATAAAGAAAATATCAAATAAAAAAGAAAAAAGAATCTATTGCTAGGATTTAATCAAGTAAACTCTAGGCCTGGGTAGCTCTGACCTTTCCACATGAAAGGGCTAGGTAGGACCAGGTCCTTTCTTAAGAGAAAGTGATTCTCCTTAGTTGAGAAGTAATTAAAGGGACGGACAGTATCTAGGACCTGAGGGTCTCAGTCTCCACAACTTTAAGTCTATGAATACTGAGAACTTGGGCTGTGGAAGAGGACCCCATGCCCTATCTGGGAGCACAACCATCGCTCAAAGCCTTGTCAGTTCTGAGCAGAGCTAGGGTATGCCCACCCTCTGACCTTCAGCAGCTGTAATATAATAAATGTGTTACTTTAAGCCATGCAGGTTTTAATGGTCGGTAACTCAACAATATAAAGTGAGCATACACATCTAAAAGCTGTGTGTTCAAACAGTGGCTCTATGGCATCTGTGCATGCCACACCCTACCTCTTTGGCATCTTCCTTCACGCACCTCCATAAGCAAAACCAAAGCAATGTTCTAGGAAAGGTCCGTGCTACTGAGAGCCTCATGCTTGCACTGGCTCTAGCTGGTGTCTTTGCTCAATATCCACAAATGCAGCTTTATTGGCACTTACTTTGTTCTGTTACAAGTGCAGGGAGAAGTTCTTCCTTGGGGACAATAATACTTAACTTGCTCTTGCTTTGGAAATATCAGATACTTGATTCTAGGGATGTGGTGTTGTGAGTGAACTTGTAGTAGTGTTATCCCTACAGAAGTGGTTGAGGAAGAAGGCGTGTGGCTGTCACAATATACTTTTTTTTATGTCTTTACTCTCTTTTTTTGATGTTCTTTCCTGTTCAGGCTGCTGGGCTTTTTCTTCCTCTTTCCCTTTGTGCTGTGGCATTTGACTTGAATTTTGATGAGGGAAACTTGGTCCCACCCCAAGAACTTATTTGGGGGTAATTAATTCTTGGCACCGTAGCAGTGCTTCACAACTGTGACTTCCTTTACTATGAACTGACTGACTAAATGTCCAGGCATGGGACATGTGCAATTATTGCATTTCGTTTTGCCAAAAATTTAATCGCTTATTGAACCTGCCCTGCTGGGAATGAGAACCGTGATTGACTGTGTAAGAGAGGAAGGGTGGAATTCTTATGAGGACTGCACAGCCATCTTTGAGAACTTGTTTCAAGTTCCCTCCTACACAAACTGGAGCGGTCCAGAAAATGGAGCCCATATCTGAGGAAGCGGATGGTCTCCTCAGACAACAGGCAGACTACAGTGAACTTTTGGTAAACTGTACAGCAGTGAGTCTAAAGAGATGTGAGAGAACAGGGCAGGGAAGGCATGTGGCACAGTGAGAGCTGGTGCTTCAGATGTGGTGGCAAGGATAAGGCAGATCTGGCCAGACGCAGGATAGATAGCACGACATGCTGAGGAGCTCACTAATTATTCAAGACAAGTTGAATTTAGACTTTGAATTATGTAGAGTTTCAGGAAAACTTTTGCACTGCCTAATGCATGACAATATAAAAACCAATGAATGCCTTCCTATTTTAAATTTTGCAACATGGGGGCGCTGCAAGGATGGTGTCTTCTATATATAAATCTACCTTGGAGCTATGAAATCTTATAGGTATTTGCCTGTAGTTGATGCTAAGCTCAGTGAGGGAGTCTAGGAATGAATTTCACCAATGAACAACCTGTTACAATGGCGCTCTCTCTCTCTCTCTCTCTCTCTCTCTCTCTCTCTCTCTCTCTCTCTCTTTCTCTGTGCATCTCTCTATATCTCTCTGTTTCTTTCTCTGTCATTGTCTCTCTGTCTCTGTTTATCTGTCACTCTTTCTCTCTCTGTATGTGTGTGTGTGCATGTGTGTGTCAGTGGAGATGTGCATGTATGCTTATGCATAAGGAGACCAGAATGGGTATCCAGCATCTTCCTCAATCTCTCTCTACCTTATTTTTTTGAGACAGTGTCTCACACTGAATCAGCATCTCACCACTTTATCTAAGTGGGCTGGCCAGCAAGTCGTAGTGATTCTCCTGTCTCCACCTCTCCAGTTCTGGGATTACAAGCACACTACCACAGCTGGCTTTTTATGAAGATGTTAGGACATAGGATTTAGGTCCTCAAGCACTTTACCAGTTCGGCCATCTCTCCCACTCTCACAAGCATTTTACAATATGATAATTTATGTGGCTGTATTTATAAACAAATAGCCAAACAAACAAACAAACAAACAAAAACAAGCAGAAGAATAAACTGAAAACAGCTTACATGGCCCTGACTGCTTAACTGGGCCTTGTGTTTCATTCACTAAAGCAAAGCTCCATAGAAACACTGCAAATCAATGTAGGGGTAGCAGGTAGATTCAATATGTATTTTAAACATAAAGGTTCCTTTTTAAAATTAAAACTAGTTTTCCTTTTACTAGTCATTAGTGTCCTTTCCTATCTGACTTTCTTAATGAGTCAGGTTTCATAAGGGGTTGTAAAGGACTTCTCTTTAATATTTCACCAGGTATAGGGACACTGAAGACTTTGTAGACCTAGAAGTGCACCCAGGTTTGAATGTAAGACAAGTGACTTGATCCAGTCTAGAAAGTCTTACAGGTCCAGCTTCAGATCAGAAGAGTAGCTCAGCACGTGGCAGGTCATCAGAGGGTTGGCACAGACAGGGTCCAATACAGATGGACAGGCAATGGCCATAGACTATGCCAGAGGCAGAGATCCAGCTACCAGCTGCTTGTGGCTGGCTCTCGGGGAATAGTAGAAACTGTCTGTAAGGTTTAAGGAATACATCAGGAGTACAGAAAGTTCAGGTCAACCACTGAGATGTGCCTCAAGGCAAACACTACCATCATTCTCACCTGACCGTCACCACCTCTGACTCAGTCTGAGGAGGTCTGGTATCTCACAGCATAGATTTTTCTTTTCAAAGACTTTTTTTTGTATACATGTAATATTAAGCTTTCTCTCCTCTGGAAAATCTTTACAAAAAGTTCTTGTCTCACTAGGCACATGGTGGTGAAGTTGCTCTATCACTAATTTTTAGGGAATAACCTAAGTGCTTCTAGGAGAAGCTGAACATATGAAAGGTATAATATTTTTAAAAAGAAGATTTCTATTTTGGGTGGCAAAAGGCTGAGCTCACAAAAGGCCCTTTCCTGGCTTATACATTAGATATCTCATTAACTTAAGAACAGAATTCACATGTAAATTATAACCCTTGTTACTGCTCATAACTGCAGTTCAGATACGCTGGCGGTTTTCCCATACCTTCATAGACCAGTAACTGCCAGAAGAAATTACACACTGCACCCAGCACCTAATTGTCATTAAAGAGGCAATACTTGTTCAAAAAAGTTAAAAGGTGGCTGCAGACTTCACACCACGCTACTGCTGCAAGTTCATGGTGATGCTGATATTCATCTTGCCATATCCCTAGAAGGAGAGACTGGATTCAAGTCTGGCCTACGAAAGGGCTGGATTTTCGCATTTAGTAGTAATGACTCTGAACCAAGGAAAGTCGATGCTAAGGAACATCTAGGACAATATAAACACAGCAGAGTTTCCTGTGAACAGCTTTAACACTGTCTCTGATCACTGTCAGTTGAAATTGTAAACAAGAAAGCTACAAAACTTTAGCATGAGTCTCTTAGGCTTGAAATGCCTTCTTTACTGAAATGAGTCTACTATGTTCATGCATGGGTGCGTTCATGAGTGCTTGTATGCATGTACGTGAGTGTGCGTGTGTGTGTGTGTGTGTGTGTGTGTGTGTGTGTGTGTGTGTGTGTATCCATCCATCAAGAGCTTGTTCTTCCTGTACCTATAATGGGAAGAGACTGTTCTGCTGACTCATAGTATCTTCTTTACATGGACATGTTATCCTAAGAGCTCAAGAGCAATAGATAGAAAGTTCTGACACTTCTAAAATGGATGATTTGGCTTTGAAGTACAACCTTTTGCAGACCACTTATTTTTAAGGTAAGGGAAGAAAAGCGGATGAGAGCTTGTGGTTTTACAGAGAAACTCAGATGATGGTGGCCAAGCACTTCTATGGGCTCTCGAAATGGCCAAGGTTCCATATCTGCTACAAGTTCTTCCTATATCCTGGCACATTCCCCAGAGAAGGCCCCTGTCCCTCATTATCAGAGTTGAGCAGATGGTCCTGAGCAGTTTTCAGGATTTTTGCATGGTGCCAAGTGAAAATTAACACTCGTGGGGACACTATTTGTTATTCTAAGACCAGGATCTCAGTGCTGCTGTTTAGAGACACTGTCCCAACCTGAATGTGTCTTTAGTCATGATTTCCAGCATTCTTTGGCTTCTTAGGCAAGTATTACAGGGATACGGTATACCTGGAAAAGACTGTAGTACCTACCCCTCTGCTGGTTCTGATTTCTGATCTATCTATGTTACTTTTAAAGTAGAAGTTAATATTTTCAACAGTATTAACCTCTCATACAGAAAAATGTTATATAAACTCAATGTCATGAGTATACATTAAATATATTAATAGTTAGAATGCATCATTTCTTTCTGATTTCTTATACATTTCTTATGTTTCTTGTCTAGTCTTTACCTCACCAACCCCTGAGAGAGGGGTACGAGAGAGGGCAAACATAGTTTTGTTCGGAGATATATCAGATATTTTAATAATTATTTGTAAATAAATGAGCAGATCACCTTGAATCAGCAACCAAACACTGGAGAGAATGATACTGTCTGCTTTGTGGGTGTTTCTGAATTGCTTCTCTTTCCAATACTTTCTCCTCCGTATGGTCACTGTGAAACAAACATTTCCAGAGTGGTTTGTTGGGTCCTCGATACTGTGATAGGTACTTAGCTGGGCAGTCATTTCATGTGCACTCCTTAAGGCCATATGATGAAGAGGTTCTTAGTAAAGGAGGGCATGGAATGTGTGGAGAGGCCAAGGGCTTGCTTTAGAACACAGCATTGTTATGAGGAGTGCCCCAAAGTTCCCTTGAGGTCTGGCTATTTCCAGAGTCACATCTTAAAACACCCTCCAAGTATATCTCCTGAGTTTATTGCCTCAGCCAACCAATCTAGTAACCTGCCGTTGTGTGGTGGTTTTCTATATGTAAAGCATCCTGCCGAGTACCCTGCAACCTAGTCCACGCTTATCCTATACCCTGCCTATGTTTGTGGAGGGGTTGTTAAGTTTAATGAATGGCAGGCTGGGGGTTGAGGGAAAGGTGGTCTGTCAACACTAGCCAGTTAAACTGACAAATGTCAGATAGTGCCCTTTGTGGGCATTCTCAATAGAAGGAGTGATGGACAATAAGAGTTTCCATTGCTGGATATAGGAAGATACTCCCAATCGTAGACTGCAATGGTGGAATCTGGCTGCAATACCTTGTCACTTTCCCTCATCTTGCTGAACCCAGAGCTGTCGTTGAAAGTCTTGGATTAGCCTGGTCCATTTGCTTCCCTTCTTGACATGAAAATTTCATTCCAGCAAGGAGCCCGAGAAGGTAGCTGTTAGGATCATCAGCCGAATAATGCTCATTCTGCCACTCTCATCCCCAAGGGCTTTAGAGGGGATGTTTGTTTTATTTGAATGTCACTCACACTGTTCCACAACCTTCATGCCCTACAAGAAAGCTCACTATTCTCAAGATGGAGCTTCTGGAAGGAATACAATCATCTCCATCGTCTCATAAATGGCTGCATTACATCTCCATCAGAGATGTGTCCCATGCTTTCCAATGCTTCAGTTCATTACACAAAATGCCAAACTAACTTCAGGAGGTTTTGCCTTTTCTTGTTTCCCCCATTTCACAGTATATGTATTAATAGGCTGCAGGACACATTGTAGCAAATATTTCACATGGGAGTTTGTACCACCATGATAATTAAAGCCAGAAAGTTATATGAAGGCCTTCCTGTGTTAAGTAAACCAGCCCTTACTAAGAATGGGAAGATAAATGACAGAATGCTGAGATGAAAGCTGGTATAAAAATGACCAAAGATTTAAGATATATAAATGGTGGGGAAAGAACCCACATAGTCTTATCTTTACTGAGAAAGAGTACTACTGTTTTAAAACAGTAACAAAATAATAACATTCTCAGCCAATAATTGCATGACTGTATGACCCTCCATGCCTATAGCTGTTGCAAGGAAGAAGAACAAAACAAAGAAATTAAGAGGAAGCAATGCCTTGCAACGGAGTTTCTTTGCTGCCCTTCTCATGATTAGATTCTGTCAATCAAGGAGTGTTTTCGTACAAAAGCCCATTAGGAACTGGAGCTTCAGTTCTTCTGAAGGGCAACCAAGCTTGAATGCCGTCAAAGATAGAAGGTCCTCTATGGTTACGCTATCACAGGGTGAATTATAGCTATTGGCATTTAACTGTGTAAGCAGTGCTTACCTGGGGGTTCTAATAAACCATGGATTGATGTTTTATGTTTTCCCTTCCTAAGAACATATAGCATTTTTATGCTTTGTCTTTATTAGTTGTTTGTGTGGCTTCATCAAATCGCAATTCATAGGGTACGTGTATAAGGACTTGAAATAGATATATTCCAACCAGCTGAGGAACATCGGTTTATAAGTCAGTATCTGCCAAAAGGGGCAAAAAAATTCCTAAGGATCTTTTGTGCTGCCTTTAAATAAAGAGCTCTGTCTCTTGCAGGCTTCAGATAAACGTTTATCTTACCCAAGTTGACTGTGAGGTCTTCCGCGCATCTAATGAGGCCCCAACTCAAGGTACAAAAGGTGGACCCAGCACTGGAGAGTTCAGAGTAGAGAGTTAGGCTCCACACATCACTGCCCAGCTGGGCAAGATCTGGCAGAGCGCTTGGGTTAGATTTTTCTGCCTCTCTTCCATTCCCAAGTCTCTTCTTTGTGTGGCTTTTTTTTTTTTTTCACGGTCCTCTTCTATCTGAGACAGGAACCTTGTTGAAAATTCTGACCCCATTCTCTGGGTATTGTTCCCTAGGATGTCACTGTAATGCTTGTGGAGCGTGTAGGAGGTGACAGGCTGAGCCAGAGCAGAGCTCAACACCAAGTCTGTCTCTCCTGGCCTGCTGCAGTAATCGCTTAGCTAGGACGGCTTAGCTCGCACCCCTTCGACAGCGCGCATGCTCTCTCACATGCTGCGTCCGGTCTGAGCATTCTAGTTCTCCCACCTTCCCCTTGCTCTAATCTCTTTAGTGCCTCTAGCTTGCTCCAGGGATGAAGACAGAGCCGCGACACCCTCTGATTTCCTGCTTATCTTCCCCACATCTGTGACCCCCTTGTTCTCACATGGCCTTCTTAAAGTTCTACTGTTGGAAGTCCCTTCTCACTCAGACCAATCTGTCAATTGCTCTCTCCCTCAGTGCTCTGATCCAGCTGGATTGGATCAGTGTAGTGTTCTCTACCCCTGCTTACCCAGGCTCCTGTCTGTTGGAGCACTGCACTATAACTGCAGCTGGCATTTGCCCTACTTAATCAAAGTCTAGAACCTCTGTTAATAAAGCCTCACAAGATCCGAAGTCACTTCTGTTTGAGTTCAACATGTTATCTTTCGTGTTTGGCACCCTGCTTGTTGACAGAGGGCACTTTGGTAAATCTTGGTTAAATTAAGGAAAGGACAAAGATAGTGTTAGTGATGATAGTAATAATTAATACTATAGGTAGGTAGATAGATAGATAGATAGGTAGGTAGGTAGGTAGATAGACAGACAGGTCACTTGTTCCCTTACCTGTGGCCTATGGATGTCATGATGGTATAGCTGTCCATTCCTGCTTGGAATTCTATACTTTATTGTCTGTAAGATCCTACAATTGTATGATACATGATCCTATATCACTAAGAAAAAAATAACACCACCAAGTAAATATGACTGAACATTGACTGTGAGATGGCTTTCTGTTTTACACCTCAAATTCCAGATGATAAAGTATGGAACTATGCCTCTCTGAAATAATGTGCATTGGGATTAAGCAATAGCATTAACACCAGTGTCTTAGTGGGTAATCTGAATCCATTCTGATGCTGAATGAGGTAGTCCGAATTCATTCTGGGTGGGAGGAGAGAATGGAATCCCACAAGTTTTCTTCTGACCTCCATATACATGCCATGGCACATGTGCACGCATGCGCACACATACAACACACATATACACTCACAAAATAAAGGTGTACAAAATACTTAAGCTAGATCAAATCTAGAAGAACCGAGTTGAACTGACAGCATTCTAAAGGGTAAACTGAAAATGTGAACCTTTGGTACAAGCAATCATTGTAAATACTGATTCTATGGCATGCACTAGGATAGATGGAGTGGCACCTGAGCAGCTTGCTCATCCACCGAGAAGCAACCTCAGCACTTCTGGTGCATGGGATTGTAGGATGCAGTCTCTAGGGTGGAAACAAGATGACACTGTGACTTTCAAAAGTGTAAAGGTTAGTAAGTCACAAGCTACAGAGAACAGAGCTGAGAGCTGCCTGGTTCCGATCTTCTCCTCCACTCCTCAGGAATAACATCATCATGTACGGCTCTGAAGTTGTTTACGTAGCCTGTTTGTCGGAAGATAAATTGATTTACAATGGTTTGAACTGTTATCTAGGGATAACCCGTGAACCTTGAATCCAGCAATCCCACTCCTTTAGAGTAGTAACAGCCTCAGGATGCCCTCCACACATGGGCACTACTAACATTTCTTTACCCTTTTATTTGGTAATACTCCCAATAGAAAGACTGCTGCCTGGCCAAAACTCAGGGATCCTGAGTCTTGCCTTGGGTCATAACTAGATAAGGGTTCTTAGTGTTGTATGTCACTCCTGTGATCTTAAGTGAGAAAACACACCTCCATGAAACTTCCAACTCCTACTCTTGATCTGACACCTTCCCTAACCTGTGTAATAATGGGATCATAAGATTTCTGGGTTTTGGAAAGACATGCTCTCTCTTCAGTCTGTACCTCCTCTGCTTCTGACTTTGCCTTTCCTTTAACAAATCAACATGTTCCTGAGCTAGTCACTACTCTACATCCTCTCCTTGCTCTTGCCTTCTGTTACATTCCTCTTATTCTTGGAGTTGTTTGTTTCATAGCTCTAATCCTCTGTCATTCCCACGACACAGGTTGAGCACTTCCGCTTCACGAGTCTAGTGGTATCTGTAAGAGAATCTCTGAATGTTGTAGCACTCAGCCCTACCTTCTCAGTCCCTGTGAGCTTGGGGCCATAAAAGTGTCACAGGGCTAGAGCCAACAGAATCTGCAGGGATGTCTCAGCTAATTAGCTTATTGAACAGATGAGCTGGCTTTCACCAGAGGTGACCCAGCTGGTGGTGACACATTAGGACTTGACTCCCTTGGCTTCTGCCCTCAGCTGGCTCTATAGTTCAGGAAGCTGAATTCCTTCTTAAGAATGGGACAGTCCATTCCTCTACTTTATTTTAAGTCTGTACTTTTGAAAACTCATATCTTTTGCCAAAAATCTTTTTTAAATCTTACATTAAAATAGAAATTGATTTACATATTTTTAAATGAAAATTGTTATTGATTCTTTGCGAATTTTACATCATGCTCCCCAATCCCACTCATCTCCCTGACTTCTTCATATCTGTCCTCTGCTCCTTAACCACCCCTTCCAAAGAAAACGAAAATAAAAATAAATAAAATAAAAATGAAATATGTCATAGGGCAAATCTGTGGGGTATCACAGTGTGTCTCACCCCTGTGCATACACAGCTTTACTTGGGAATGTTCATTGGAATGAGTCGTTGGTCTGAGCTTCTGGCTTCTGCTACCCTATCAACACTGGATCTTCTCCTGGACTCCTCTAGGGCATTCAGTTTTTGCCTTATGTGATGGAGGTCCTGCAGTTTTGTATTTGCAGGAATCACCCTTTCACAATCTTCAGTAGTTCATAGATGGGGTGTATGTTGTGGTGGGCCAACTCAGAGCCCTGGATCTGGGCCTGTGTGAATGCTGAGTTGTTCCTCCTACCAGCTCTTCTCTGCCTCCAGCCACTAGGACTAGCCCTCCTGTATTGCCCAGGAGAGGGGCGTGGCCAGCTCTCCTGTTCTCCTGCCTTCCAAGCACAGTTCTCCAGAGCAGGAGAGCTGTCCCTGCCCTTCACCAGCAACAGTGGGCTGCATCTCACCTGGGCAGCACAGTAGAATCAGCCTTGTTTTATATGTTTTTTACTCATACTTTTTCACTAAGACACTGGCTTTCAAGATTCTGGCTGTTTGTTAAATTCAAATCCCCTTTCTTAGGAATAAAATATGGACTCAGGAAATTTCTTCAGGATGTTTTAGGAATTCTCATTTGTCTCAAGGTTTCATCTCTGTAAAGACTATGACAAAGTGTTTGTAAGATAAAAATTAGTCAAATGGACAGAGAGTATACTTTTCTTGGGTGCTTAACAATGGGTCTTACAAACAGGACCATTTTAGCTGCCTCTCCAAATTCGTCATGCTAGTCAACATGACTTTCAATTTAGAAGAAGAGATCTATGAATTATTCAAGTGGTAAAAGGTGGAACCAAGATTCAAACTCAGATTTAGTTCTTTATGTTGTCCTGGCTAGTTTTGTGTCAACTTGATGTAAACCAGCGTCATCTAGAAGGGAGGGAACTTCAAGTGAGAAAATGCCTCTATTAGATCCAGCTGTATAGTATATGTTCTTAATTAGTAATTCATGTGGAAGGGCCTAGTCCTTGTAGTTGGTGTTCTCCCTGAGCTGGGTAGTCCTAGGTTCTATAATAAAGTGGGCTAAGCAAATCTTGATAAGCAAGCCAGCGAGGAGCATATCTCCATGGCCTCTGCATCTGCTCCTACCTCCAGGTTTCTGCCCTGATTGGACTCCTGACTTCCTTTGATAATGAGCAGTGATGTAGAAGCATAAGCCAAATAAACACTAGCAGGAGTTGTTTTATCATAGTTTTCATCACAGCAATAGCAACCCTAACTAGGGTAGACTTCTAGTAGTCTAGCTATTCAAATTCAAGGTATTTAGTTTTTCAAAATGTGTAGGTAGTGTTACTACTCAGCTGCAGAAATATTTATCCTTTACTAGAGACCAGTAACACAGTGAGTGATTTTTTTAAAAAGAGATTTATAATCTGTCCCTATCATGTTTTGTCTTATCTGAATATGCCTTGGGAATTCATCATCCCAAGCCATCTTTAAGGTGACTCTCTCTAGGCTAACAGTGTAGAGTTGTTAGTGAATGGAGAGGGATAGAATTGGTTTTAATTTGTCTCTAAGGCAGGCCTTTACTTTCCTTTTTTATTCTGGCAAGTTTCTACTTGTGTGATGTTTATGTACTGTCATCCAATAGATTGGGAATTTGGACCTTAAGTCTAGAAATATTGTTGGTCTTCTTCATCCAGGGGCTTATTTCTCAGTTGGTTCATTCATGCTACTTTTCCTGGAAGCTGGATCATCCTTGCTTTGTACAAAACTATTGCTTACTCTGTATTCAGCTTGCAAAGCTTAGGTGACAGAACTCTGAAATGGTCACAGCTTTGAGCAATGAAAACTCACATGTGTTGAAGTTCAGACATTGCCAGCCTGATGTAGCAACATAGATGGATGGGTTCTAGTTTTATTTTACCTGTTTTAAAGGTTCTAAACTCATTTTTTTTAGAACATGGACAGACTGTTTGCCTTTGACTAGCTGCAAAGTCTGAGACAATTTTTGAATTATCTACTTTATGATATTTGAAGATTGTATTGCTGTTTATGTAATGACATCCACTGCTTCCATTTGGGTTTTGCCTTAACATATTTCTTTCAAAAGGACTTTCATGTGTGTTATCTCAGTTCTTCAAACCATTCTTCAAACTGTGGCTAAAGTGATTTTGGGGAAGAAAATATATGAATTTGATCTTATCATATCCCTGCTTAACACTCTCCATTTGCTTCCCGTTGCCACTATAATATTTCCAAATTTGTTTCTGTGGTTTGAAGCTTCCTACAGTAGCTGATGGCTGCCAACTTCTTTATTCCATTACTCCCTTTTCCAGGTAGCCGCTTTTGTCTTCTTCATGATCTCAGCTGCTCCCAGGTTTCTGCTATTTCCCAACTTTATCATGGCTTTTATGTAGATATATACAGGGCTGGATCATTGGCAGTGGAAACTCATGTCACCTAATGATGTGGATGGTCCACACAACAATCACACATACACCCACACCGCCCCCATACTCACTCACTCACCCACCCACTCACTCACTCACTCACTCACTCACTCACTCACATACTTTAAGAGCTACTAAGATGAACTCCTACCTGAAGGAATGAATTCTGTTTCCTTCTTCACTTGGAAGGTAGGATGAAATGAAGTTTGTCTGCATATAAGGGAGAATAATGAATTCCATATAAGAAGCTGTGTGATGTGCACTTGCTCCCTTGCTAACCACTTGTGCATGTAGGTGAATATTTTTCAATGTAGTTTTCTCATCTGGAAAAATGGGAAGGTTTGAATTCCAACTTTTTTTTGTACACTTGTGTTCAGGAAGTTTCAAACCTGACTGTGACCTTGTGTGATTATAAAGGTGGATTTCCATGTGTTGGTTTAGGAGAACAGTCATACTAAACACCTCTAATACACTGAAATGAGCATAGCTTTCCACTTCACTTTTTCTTGAGACATGACATTGCTGCATGGCACAAGCTAGCACAGGGACTCAGTATCCTCCTAACTCAGCCTCCAGAGTGCTGAGAGGACTGGTGAGTGTTAATACACATACCACAAATTTCTGTGCTGTGGGAAAGAATCAAGACTCTGTGAGGAAGAGCCAGTTGCATATAATGTGGGTATATTTTGCTCTTCTGCCACAAAGCTGTGTTTAGCATTTGTGACAGGAACAAATCACAGGAAAAAATGCAACATGTATGGCTTTCTGACTAGTCACATTAAAACCGCTGTGTAGTGTCCGAAGATGAAGGATGCTGCCAAGTGTCTTTTCTGGTTTTTTGTCTTGTGGCTCCTGTGGAGAATATGCCAATTTAATACTGTGCCTCTAGATACTTTGCATATGTTGTAGCAAAACAAACAAACAAACAAACAAACAAACAAACCTAGAAAGATAATTAATATTGAGGCTACCCCAGGATCTTACACTGATTATTTTTATCAACCCCCCTCCCCCCTTTAACCAACTCAGCAGCAAACTTCAAGATTACTGACTGATTGCTTCTCTCTGGGAATGATGTCTCTGGTCCAATTCAGTGATACAGCTGAGGTGTGGGCAAGGTTTCCAGGTACTCACCTAATGTCTGTCTTCAGCTTCTGCCTTCCGGTGGGATTCCCCAGTTTGAATGAGTCACCGTAAGTGAATACTAAGCCACAGTGAATGACTCTTCCTGACAGTCATGCCAAACGACTGGCTGCATGTCTCCTTGCTCAGGTCGTTGGTAAGCCTTGTGCTTAGTCTGCGATTTGGCTCCTCATGCCCCTTTCTTCTGGAGCTGATAGAGTCATTACATCTCTCTTTGGTTCTGTAGCATCCACTTTGGCAGCACACTCTAATTAAAGGGTAGTGTCAACTGTATGTTTATGGTTCTTTTACAGCTTTTCTTGGGCTGCTATGTGGAATTAGCTTTCTTTGAAGACAGGCTGAAGTTCCTGAAGGAGATCCATAATTATCAATGATGAATGCTTAATGTGTCTCCACCTTCACCCTTCTATACTACAAAATGTAGGGAGAAAGGGACTCCCTAACAGCAGCTTTATCATGGGCCTCATTCCATTTACAATGAAACATTTTAGTCTGGCTTTGGAAGTATAGCTACACTTAAATAAGAATCACATTATTTCCCCATTTCCTCTGTCATGTTAGTCCCTAGATCATTGCTATATCTTTATACAATGGATTGGGGTTCCTTTTGAAGATGTGCGGTACAATGTTTGTACTTGAAAAATAGAATGAGGAAGGAAAAATAGTATCAGTCACTCCCAGCTCTCTGTTGCGTCCAAAGGCAATTTATATCATTCGGCATATAGTTAGTGGTTGGCGCAAAGGTTAGTCCTGGACTCAGGGTACTGTAAAAACTCAATGTGAAAAAAAGAGGTACAGCCTGCGGAGACAGAGCACGTGCCTCCCCTTTCACACGTTCATAGGATGTTACAAAGGGAATCATGGACATGTGCAGGTTTGTTTTACCAGTCACATTTATTAAACATGGTCAACTCAGCCTCTTCCCTATTAGTTTCTGCATGTTGTTAACATGATATATGGATTTTTCCTTTTGTATTGTTCAACTGTGAAAATATTTTAAAGAGAAAAACACACTGTTATTGCCATTTTCAAAACCACTGAAGGGGATAAAAAGGGACGTGTAATAAGAGCCGTATATTTTTATGTCAGAAGTAGCCTTTCTATGGTACTCTTTAGATAAAACTGAATATTGGAAGAAAAAGAGGGAGATAAGTAGCTTCCTTATTTATCTTAGTCCAAAATCTATTTTCCTCACTGCTGGTTGTTGGCATTGTGTGATGATATGACACCAAATCAGAGGATCAAACTAACAGAAAAAAAAGTGATTCTCAATTTAACAGATACTCACTAAAAATTTCCCCTTATCTCCACATCACAGAAAAATAAGTAGCTGTTAAATTTCTAGTTCTGCAGTCTTTCTGATTTATCATCAAATTGTGGGTGCACTTAGCTGCCTTGTGTTGGGGAATCCAATACATCCTGTCACATAAGAAAATAAGAAAAAAGTCCTATTGGATAATAGCTTACAGTCTCCCCCACAGTGATTTATTTCTGTCACAAGACTTAATTTTATCATGAGGCAGATGCTCTGTCTGTAGCAGCACATTCATTGCTGCATTTATCTGCTTCATTAACACAAAAAGCACCTGCTGCATTTGGGGGATGCAGTTGGCTTCTTTATTATGTGCCCTAATGACCTGATTAGTTGCTATTTAAGCACATTTTTAATTTTCATTCTTTTGAGACTTGAACATGTTTAGTTGCTTGTGATAAAGTGAATCCGATTGGAAGCAGACCCCAGCAAATCCGATGGTAAAGAGCGGCCATGACAGCTAATACCATGTTCTCTGTACCAAGTCCTTGCGATTCATGTCAGAGAGAATAGGCAGAGCTTAGTGGGGTTACCAGCTGGTACCTAGGATGAACTGGACATAAGTTGTTATAGATTGGTATTGGTATCTGCCATGTGGCAGCAAACATTACTTTTCATGGAATCTGTAGGTAGATATAGAAATGTACTTAAGAGAATGACAGAAAAACATAAGGGAAAGAAAAGGACAAAGGGAGGGAGGGGAGGAAGGGGAAGAGGGGAGAAAAGAAGGAAGAAATGGAAGGGCAGGTGGATGGGGAGAGGAAAAGAAGGAAGGAAGGAAGGCAGAAGGCAGGCAAGAATGGCAGAGGCAAGAAAGAGAAGTACAAAGGGAAGGAAGTGGAAAAGATGTTAGAAGGAAGAAAGGAGGAAAGAAAAAAGGAAGGCAGAAGAAAAGGAAAAGGAAAGTGGAAAATAAAGAAAAGAGTCAAGAAGGAGAAGAGGAAGGAAGGAACTTATGAAATTTCTCAGTATTTTCCTTTGGCCTGTCTCCTGCTCCTGACCATAGAACACGTAATGGCGAGCTTGTGTCACATCAGCTCAGCCCTCCCTCCAATCTGCTGCTTAATATAGATCTGCCACTCTGAATAACCATCCTGTTCCTGGGGACAGCATAGGGCCACAGGTTGGAATGCTCTGCCAACTGTCACCATTCCAGAGGAGCTTCTACATCTGCCTCCTGGCTCTGTTCTGCAGTCCTTCCCCATCTCAGAATGGCAGAGGGTGCCTTCCTCCGGCAGGAGATCTCAGGAGGGAGTATTGGAACTGTCCCACCAGCTTCTGAGATCTGTCAATCCCCCTCTGATATGTCATACAAAGGGCAGTCTTGTTGTCACCTGCCAAAGACTAATGACAGGACACAGTGACTTCTGGGGAGTTTCCAGAGTCCTCTCCTTACTTGGCTCTTCTCTTCTCCATCTAGTTTCCCTTAAATGAAAACTCAGCTGGAACCTTATGTTCCTTTTGCACCCACCAGGGCACTGGTGTTAAGGTGGAATGTTAATGGTGAGTTCCCCAGGTTTGCATTTCAGCGGCATAGCTGCAAGAAAGCTAATAGACAGGAAAGGAGACCAAGCTAATGACAAGCCTCGAAACAGCTGTTGTATGATTCAGCTTCACTACTTCAGTTAATTAATCAGCACCTCGCTGGCAACTCTGGGGGAGAGACTCGTTAGATACCAGGAGCACACAGACAATGCTTTCATATCAAATATGTTCAACATCATCTAATACAGCGATAACTTGCACACCAGCGGTCAGGGGATGCAAGCTTATACAGATAACTGGGAAACAGCCTGGGTGGTCTTATGGATATGTCCTTTGTAGAAGCACTGAAAATGCTGTTGGCTTTGTTGTGAGTAAGTAGGCCAAACAAAACACAGGTGGAAGGATCTCTGGGGCTCCTCGCTACCATAGCAGCCTTTTCTCTATTGTAATAAATAAGTACATACATGTGGGCTGAGTGTGATGCAGATGACACGTAGAAAAGTCAAGCCTCCTCATTTCTGATTTTGGTCACTATCTCTCATTTGGAATTTTAATCGTGGGAAGTGTCCTCCAACTTGACAACTAAGAGAGATGAAAGCATTCAAATCCAGTCTGCTCATTAAGCTGCCCCAGCATTTAGTGAGGAGTGTTATTGACACTATTGCTTTCCCCTGACTCTCCTGCTCTAAAGGAAAGCAACCTCTTGTTCTTCGGAAGTTGATAAAATCATACATATTTTATGAATGGTAATGCAGAGAAATCTGAAACAGACAGAAAAATATATATGTATGTATATATGTATATATATATATATATATATAGCCAGTGTACTCTGCAAGAATTTTGCTTAGCCAAAATTGTCAGCATAATTGGAACTAAGCTCAGTGTAAAAGCTGTATTATCTTAAATTCCTGTTGTCCAAAGATCTCTGTAGATTAATAAGACAGTATTATCTTATATAATCTTCACTAGACTTTCTATGTTATTTTGTCTCTTTTATTTTCTACTTTATAAAGAAGTAATCTTAAAAACTTGATTACCTTAAAAACTTGGCCTGTGTTGGCTGCCATCACACTGCTACATATTTTCCAGTTAGATTTATTTATTTTTATTGTTGCTGTAAGGAGAAATTATTGATAACCATAAGTAATACACATAATTATTACAGAATTCTGAAAAAGTCCTTAATGTGTTTTGCTTATTTATTATTTTATTCTTGTGGTACTGGGAATTGAACCTTGGACCTTGAACATTCTTACCCCCACTTTGCTCTGTATTTTAAAGTAGAGCTTAAGTTGCTCAGTCTGGCCTTGAACTCATGATACTTCTTCTCTGGCCTCCTAAATATCACTACCAGACTCAACATACTTATGTTTCAACTCATGTATCATTGTGTCTATATTTATTATTTTCTATTCTCTAGGAGTAGTTTTGCAAAGTGAAAATTGTCTTGTGTGTAAAAATTGCCAAGTTTGGGAAATCTGTTTGAATTCCCTCATCTGCTGTTCTCAAAACGGGATTTATTCTAGGGCTTTCTGCCCACCTGCCAGGGCTTAGGAGAACTTATTACCGAGGACTTGAAGTTGTATCAACCAATTCATTTAGATGATTTATCCCATTGACCCATGTATTCTGATACCCACAATTATGGCTTCAGTCCTTTAATGCATCCTACACGATGGCAGAAGAATACCGGAGAATCTGTAATACTCCAGGGAGCCATAAGGAGAAATGTCCCTTTTAAATTAGCTTTATGACACCAAGGCTTTATGTATTTACTTGCAAGTTTAACATTAAATCACAGTAAATGTCTTGAACCATCTCTTTTGTCGACTACAGCACTGCGTGTAGAGAGGGCTCTTTTGGAAGTATCACTGTTGAGTTGCTTTCCAACAGAAAAGCAATCCCATCCACTGCAATTGCTTCTGCTACGCAAAAAGCAGGATGCTTCCTTACACCTGCGTAATGTGACATGCAAACTCAGATAAAAATGGGGATCTTGCTTCACCCAGCTACTCAAAGTGTGTTTTACTTTTAGATTGCATCTATAGATATGCTGTTAACTTACTTTTTCTTTATTTACATGTAAATTTCTCCTTTCCCAGTTTCCCCTCCAAAAAACAAGCAAGCAAACAAACAAACAAAAACAACAAGAACAAACCCCTGTTGCCTCCCCCCTCCCCATGCCTGCCACCCCACCCTCTCCCACTTATTGGCCCTGGCATTCCCCTACACTGGGGCACAGAACCTTCACTGGGCCGAGGTCCTCTCCTTCTATTGATGATTGAATTTGCAATCCTCTACTATACACATGCTGCCAGAACATTCAGTCCCACCATGTATAGTCCTTGGTTGGTGGTTGAGTCCCTGGGAGCTCTGAGGGCACTAGTTAGTTCATATTGTTGTTTGTCCTAAGGGGCTGCAAGCCCTTCAGCTCCATAGGTCCTTTAAGAAATTTATTGCCAGGCGGTGGTGGCACACGCCTTTAATTCCAGCACTTGGGAGGCAGAGGCAGGAGGATTTCTGAGTTCAAGGCCAGCCTGGTCTACAGAGTGAGTTTCAGGACAGCCAAGGGCTTCACAGAGAAACCCGGTCTCAAAAAGAAAGAAAAAAAAGAAATTTATTAGTACATTTAAAGCTGAGCCAAGGGGACAAAACTGGTGCACACAGCACAGTGATGCTTCTGACATCCACAACAGACATCACTAATTGATCACTAATCCTCTTGAGCCTACAAAGTCTCCCTGAACACGGACCATCAAGCTTTGTGAAGCCATCTATCCACTAATCAAAGCTGAATTGTGAGATAAAATTCATTCACTGTCCTTGGCCTACCCCAACGATGGGAAATAGTAATCTATAGCCGAATTTGTCTGGCTGCCTATTTTTACTAATAAAATTTTATTGTAATATGACAATGATAAAGAATGTATATATTGTTCAAAGCTAGAAAAATACTTACTTTGTAGAACTTTACAGAAAACTTTACTGATCTCGGCCCTAGTAACTTTCCTATCTAGTTGTTTCCTTCTTCCCTTCCTCCCTGCATCCCTCCCTTTTTGAATGGAAAGTGCGAGAAATGGATAGTGTGAGAACAGTGAATCCTGCAGAGGAAAGAGAAGAGACAAAGCTGTCTTCCTTCCCATGCCCCCAAACCTGATCTTACAGAGTTTGTCCAGATCACCATGTCATTGGGAGTGGCAAGTGTTAAATGTGCTTGATTAGAGAGCCTATTCTGGCAGAAGCCTGGGATATCCTTTTAATGGCAGCAAAAGGGACTGTTCTCGACCTTCGTATGCTGCTTGGTAGTGGAAAGATATTAGGTTTTGCCACAATTTCACCTGGGTTAAGGATACAGTTGCTTCTTATTCTCTATGTGGCTTTGGACTTTACATTATACATGTAATGTCCTTGTAGAGAACAAATTTCTAGGACCGGTTGTCTTGTGTCCTGGAGTAAAGATGCCCAGCATGTGATTTCTCTTTAATTTCTGAACAAGTTGCTGGAAATATGATCTTTATTGCCTTTGACTATCATCTGTGTTTGGGTTATTGTCAAGTATCCTGTGGAAAGCTGACTAGAATTTACTGCACTTTCAAAAGCACTCTACATTGCTGAAAGGGATTCTTCATTGTTGCATCTAGCTAATCAATGACCTTATAACCAAATGTAGCTCATTTCCTCCCCACAGTCAACCGGTAAAATAAGCAGATAAACAACAATTAGAACGAGGAAGGAAGTGGTGGGTTGTGGACAGTGCCAAAGCTCATGGAGAGTCACTACTGACTCCTCCTGAGAAGGAGAGTTAGCCAGGCTTTGCACAATTAAAGAAGGAATTTGAGGCAGGCTTAGGGACTGTAAAGAATAGTTAAGATGTAAAAACGTAGTCAATGAGAGAGTGCTGAAGAGTGGTGGATGGCAGCTATGAAGAGAACTACAAAGGTACTAATGTGCAAAACTGTGTGTATTTGATTTGCAAAAACCATACTACTGAATGCCAGCAAATAGGACAGAGGCATGATCAAATAAATGGGGGGGAGGCAAGTTTTTAGAAGATGGCAGAGTTTGGAAGACAGAGAACAGGACACTGACATGTGCTGTTTCTCGGGAGGAAAAGTTCATGCTACCATAGAAGAATGTGAGCTTCTCCTATGTATATATGCTTGGGGTGCATATACATGTACCCTCATGTATGTGTGTTAGGTTTTCTTTTCAACAAAGTCACTCTACAGGATCTTCTGGCTTTGTGTGCTGGCCGATAGGAACATGTCTCTCTTTCCTTGGGTGCTTTACTCGGCTTGCAGATTTGCTTGGACCTAAGTTTTGATATACTAAATGTGTTTGCTCACTTTTGATATCAGTATTTTTGTTACAATGAGAGGTTGATTACATTATAATGATTTTTGACTCACACTAACTTGTTTTAACATGCTCACTTAGGTAGGGTATCATCAATTTCACACCTGCTCATACATACATGTATTTCTTTGGGGCTAGCAATCCTTCAAGGACAGAGTTGGCAAACATCCTAAGTCTGCATGGCTCTCACTTTTATTATGACTTGTATTTCTTTATATCTGTTGTCCTCTTCTGTGAATGCCATAGTTACTAAACATGTTCCTTAGTAGTGTCCGAGCATGGAAATTTTCTAGTGGGACTCTTGGGACCTTCTTAAATAGTTTTACTAACACTAATTTCCTCTCTTTCCCAGTGGTATTCTTTTATTTGTAGGGGTTTTATGCCTTTTCCTGGATTTTCTTTCCTTTTCAATGCTTCCTTCTAGAGTGCTGCTGCATCAGTGGAGTGTGTAACAAAGAATGTAAGGGCTATAAAATCCCGCAAACATGATGCTGAAGTCTAGAAATGCTATCTCTAGGGTTTGTTTCTTGGGCAAAAGTTTTGTTGTTCTCATTCTCTGTCCCTTTGGTTGGGTAAATGAGATTACTAGCCCCTGTCTTGCAGGTCATTGTTAGTTTTCAAGTATACCCATGTAATATGCTTGGAGTTGCATCTGCTGCAGGTTACATGCCTGGAAATAGGATCTGCTCAGGATGAAGGCTCCGAAGTTGTTTCTTTTTTTTTCCTGGTGTCTACAAAATAAACCTGTTTATTTCCACCAGCAAAGTCTAATTTATTAGTGGGAAGATCAACTTTTCTGTAGACCACTTCTCTCAGTCCCCTAGATGACTTTCATAGCAGCAAATAGAACAGCCCCTTCCTATAATTCTTTCCAACCTGTTTGTTAAAGTCTCTCTGCCAAATGTTGTAGGCAGGATCAAAAGAACTCTGGGCTCCTGGAGCTTCGGAACATTTTAAATCTGCTCAGGAGCCTTTGACTAGCTACTTCCTACAACATGGGGATTACAGAGATGGGGTGAGATGGGTTTATGAGCCAAGACAGAGGGGGAAATAGCCAGAGTGTTAGTGCAGAGAGTGTTTGCTTGGAATGGAGGTGCCTGGCATTCTAATCCTCAGCTTAGTACTAGCTCATGGCCTGAGCATCTGACCAGCCCAGGGCCTTTTATCTCCAATTCACATTTTCTGGCAACTTTTACCCTGTCTTTTTTTAGCCTCCAGAGGAAATGCCAAAAACAAATGACAACCTTTTCAATAGTGAAGTCCTTTTAGGAAGGGAAAGTTGTCTGGTGGATTGTTTTAAGTCCCTGGGACACCACTGAGAAAATTACCCTTAAAGGTACAGGAGGGCATTAGATAGTGTCATCACTCCAGACATGACTACACTGTACTGTTTGGGAGGAGAAATTGTCTTCTTTGTTCTGTGTTCTGAATCTCTACTGACTTCCCAATAGTTCAGCATCCATATATGTAGCTGACAGCCATCCTGACAGCAGGTAGACTCAGTAGTCAACTTGTGTTTGTTCTAATCTGTCAGTTACTTGCACAGACTGTCTATGTGCAACTTATTTGCCTTTTTCTAGCCTTTGTTCCAACATCTGTAAAATGGAACCTGTGATATAGTCAACACAGTTCAACTTGGAGCAATACATGCTCAGTAGCTCGAATAAGCAATTAATGACTAATTTAAAATCCAATGTTGTAGTTACAAATTTATTTTTGACCAATGATTCTGTTGTATTCATGTTAGTAAAAATTTTCTGATTGGCAGTTATTAGAGATGCCATAGTTAAATTATTATTGGTATGCTAATCCAGTATTATTCTTCTCTATCTTCACTTGCCATTTTGTTTATATTGTTCCTGGCCTAACTTTACCTGTAGAGAATCAGTTTCTGACATTATGATTTAGCATGGGATGGAGAAGTAATCTGTACTTGCTGTTCTTTGGTGTTATTAAGTAGAAACTTAATAACTGTCAAATACAACCACTGTTCTTTCTTTTGAAATATTGATTGACTGTGTATGTATGTATGGGCATACATGTACCATTACAGGCATGTGAAGTCAGAGGACAATGGTAGGGGTCAAATCCCTCCTTCTACCATGCTGGTTCTGAAGATAAAACTCATGTCATCAGGCTTAGTGGCAAGTGACTTTTGCCTGAGTCATTTTACCCATTCTAAATGCTATCAATGCTCTTACTAGCTTCTAGAATGGTTGACTTTTAGCATCATTTTTCATACCTTTAAAAAATTATTATGTACACAGAGGTGGAAATTTTGTTCTCTTATGTGTTGTTTGTTTTATTGGCTTTGAGGCTTTATTTATTTATTAATTTATTTACATCCCAAATGCTGCCTCCCCTCTGGGTCCCTGCCTCATAGAGTCCCTCTCTCATGACACACCAGTGTGAGGGGATACCCAGAGGGGCCCTACACTCTCAGACAATTTTGGTGTTAAGAACAGGCAGAATGGAGCCAATTTCCTTCTAACATTAAGGGTTGAAGAAGCTAATTTGACATTAAGGGTCATAGTTGAACAGCAGTGATATTTAGTTAATAAGAAGATGGGATGAAGAGCTCCTAAAGCTTCTAGAAAGAGCAGACCGTGCAAATTAAGTATTGTTCAGTTGAAAGAACAAGCTGTTTGGTCACAGGCTCTTCAAACATTGAGGAGGAGTCTTTGGCCTTCCTTCTCTGTGAGCACATAGAGGACAAGAGCAGCAGAGGGTGGAAGAGATGACAACAAAGGCAGGAAGGCTGCAAAGGGGAATTGAGGAGATTTTTGATACAAGTGGGTATAAAATTAATGGGCTATATCAAGCCTTTCAATCACTCTTTTAAAATGGGAACATGAAGCTTGTCAAAAGGTACGATTAACACTCACAAAGCCCGGCATCCTCCATTTAGCTGCAGCTGAAAAATGGGCACCGGTGTCAAACTCACTTGACTTCAAATTCCAACTTGACTGTTTTCTACATGCAAACTTGATAGGGAATTATATAACTCTCTCTCTCTCTCTCTCTCTCTCTCTCTCTCTCTCTCTCTCTCTCTCTGTGTGTGTGTGTGTGTGTGTGTGTGTTTGTTTGTTTGTTTGTGTGTGCATGTATTTTGGAATAAAGAAAAACAAATGACCATTTTACAGAATTTATTGTAGGCTATATGAAATAATATATACGACATTCAGGATGATTACCAGCATATAATAAAAGCAAAATATAATAGTTATAACTATATTATCTGATAGTTATTGCAATATGAACAGTAATGCAGTTATGTGTGTCTCTGCCTTCTGTGTCTCTGCCTTCTGTATTAGCCCTTTGGCATAAAGAGAATGACTAAGATTGTTCTAGTTTCTGTGTGACAAAGACCAGGGAATGCGATTGATCCTACCTTTAGAAGGAAAGAGAGCAATGACTGAGGGCAAGCTGAGGCCAAGGCTATTTTATTTTATTTTTTTATTGCTTAATGCACATTACAAAAGAAAAGGTAAGGTAAATTCTTCCCATATCAGTACCTGGAAATTTTCCATGCTGTTGAATTGAGATCTTGTCTTGAATAGGGAGTAGGGATTTGCTAGATATGAGGAAACCCATTTCATACTCTTCTGGGCTTCAGTAGGGTTGTACCTCTTTGCCAAGGTGTCTTACTATGTCTTTTACTGCCTCCTCCTCCTCCTCCTCCTCCTCCTCCTCCTCCTCCTCTTCCTCCTCCTTTTTCTTCACTGTCTCTTCTCCTCTATATCTTGGCCTCTGACTTTAGCCTCATGTTAATTTCATGCCTATTTGCAAATTATCTGTGAGCAGAGAAAAGAGGTCAGTGGGTTTTAGAAGTATACACTTGTAATTCTGTTATACTCTTTCTTTATTGGTGTGAAGAACTTAAGTAATTGCTTTCTTATAGGTATATATTGTATTTTGATTGTCTTCTCTCACCTTTTCTTGCTTTCATGTCTCCTATTAGTCTTCTTTATTCACTAGATCTTCATTTGTTCAGATCTTCTTTCATTTGTTATAGCCGTATATAATTTTATGTGACTATCTGAAAGTTAGGAACCATAAGGGAGAAAAACATGGTATTTGTCTTTCTGATATGATCTTAATTCATTTAATAATAGTGCTTCCAGCTGCATCTATGTTTCTTTAAATGACATCACTTTACTTTTACTTTATGTATTTGGGCGTTTTGCCTGTATGTATGCCAGTGTATCAAGTATATATAGTGCCCTTGGAGACCAGCAGACAGGCATCAAATTCCCTGCAACTGGAGCTACAGATAGTTGTGAGCCACCAGGTGGGTGATGGGAACCAAATCAGTGTCTTCAGTAAGAGCAACAAGCGCTCCTAATTGTTGAGCCACTTCTCCAACCCCACTTCATCCTTTTTTTTTTCCTTGGTTTTTCGAGACAGGGTTTCTCTGTATAGCCCTGGCTGTCCTGGAACTCACTCTGTAGATCAGGCTGGCCTCAAACTCAGAAATCCGCCTGCCTCTGCCTCCCAAGTGCTGGGATTAAAGGCATGCGCCACCACCGCCCGGCTCACTTCATTCTTTTTATGGCTGAAAAATAATTCTGTTGTGTGTATGTATACCACAGATTCTCATCAGTCCCTCTGTTGGTGAATGTCTTGATCTGTTCTATAACTTAGCTATTGTGACCAGTGTGGCCAGAAACATTGAGCTGCAAGCATCTCTGTAATATATTGACTTGGAGTGAAGTGAATGAAGTATGAGCAACTCGTTTAAGCTCCAGAAATGACTTGCAGGCTTGCTGGGGAATACACCCAGGGAGTGAAGGTCAAGTTTCCAGAGCAGGCTTTGAGTCTTGTAAATCATTGCTTTGGCCTTACAACTTTTCCTCTTAGGGTTTCTCGGAATGTCCTTCAAAAAGGAAAACATGCTTCTTAAGTGGAGAAGACCCCTGGCTTGAAGGGAAAGCAAACTAGTGCATGTTTGTCTGAGTCTTTTCCTGTGGGTCAGATGCTTCTTTGAAATCAGTGTTTTGTTAATTCTGGGTTAATGGATTGCTTGATTTACTGAACACATATTTATTGAGCTGTATTGTTCATGTCATTGTTCTGTAAGAATAGAGAAAGTGTAGTTTTTAAATTGACGGAACCTTTGTCATGTCTTTCATTTCTCCTACCTGAACAGCAGAGCTGTTTATCTGTCTTTTCTTTCCTGGATTTGTGTACCCTGATTTCTAGACAAGGAGCAGCCTCTCCTTGGCTATATCCACCACTGAGGTCCCTCCTGATGAGTGGTTTCTTTTTGGAAAGTTCTCTACTTCCTCATGGGTAAGTGGGTACATGGGGGAAAAATGCTACATTTAAGTGTTTCTGCATTCAGGGTGATTTGATAACAGCTGCCCAACTCTCCCAGGGTGAAATATTAAACTACTGCTTTATCTTAGCATTTGTAGAATAGTTTTAGGAAAAGATTCGAATTCCTGCCTTAGAGGGAGATGCCGCTCCCCATCTGCTCCTGGGCTAGGTTTCCCTTCTTCAGGGATATGCTTTCATCCTGCTCCCCAGTTAAGGAAGTTAATTGAAAATTATACATCGTTCGTGGTACCTATTCATTTCAACTGATCACTCCTGAATTCCTGGTACTGCCAGAGGCTTCATCTGTTGGCTGATTCCACTTCAGAGTGGGGAGCTGGACCTGAACAAAATGTAAGGTCCCCAGTGGTGTGAAAATACAGGGTTCTAAATGGAAGAGGCCTCAGAGAAGACAGGGATAGTGTTCAGGATGATATTGTTTTTTTATGATTCTTGAGAATGTGTGGGAGCTATCTTGTGGATAATTAGAATTCTGGTAATCACCACAGGGAAATGATCTATGCAAATGTGTATTAGCTCTACTTAATATAGTCCAGGGCACATTCCTACATGGTGCAATGAGACTAGCTCTATACAACACATATGTGGTACCAAGCACTACTTGAACAACAGAGAACTAACAGGGCAGAACTTACTGTGGCTGAACTGCTTGGCCTTTAGAATGTCTAAAATGGTTCCAAAAGATCTGATTCTCTTTTACTTTAATCCTTGCAATAGATAGTCATGCAATAAATATATACATACATGTAGGAGTCAAGAAGACATTAATATATATGCATGTCAGTTTTAATTCTGTTGGGGAATAGCCTGAGAGTAATGGTCTTCATTTATCAGTGAGTTCATATCGCGGGAACCAAGAAATCAGAGCCCAGGCCCTCTTGCTACAGAAAGCTTCCATATGTGTTGAGTGATTTCTCACTATATTCCTTATTTAATTCAGTCAATGTCTATTGAGTATCCACCACACTTAGGGGGCAAAAGGTGAAGGAAGGAAGAGACAGGCTCTCTGTTCCCACGGAGCTCATGGGAATATCAGGTAGGCAAGTCTTCATATTTCCATTTCTCTACTTCTGTGAAGCACAGGAAGTGTGTTATATTTTCTTGCCTCTTTCTCTTCTTGTCACACAGGTTTCCACACAGCATTGTGATGTCTGTAAGAAGGAGTCACAAGGAAAAATACTTTGAGCATGGGTTCAAATGTAAGCCCCAGGGTATGGTTCCATGCATCCCTAGCTTGGTACCCAAATGGGCAAGCTTCGTTACAAAGACAAAGCTTACATCTAAAACAGCCTGTCTGGATAGTCAGGTGACCCTGAACTGCTATAGAAACCATTAATGCCTGACAAGAAACTATGTTAAGGGAGGGTCGAAATTCACATGAGTGAAAGAACTATCCCCCAAATTCTAATGTCATTTATTTGAAACTTTAGTAGGTGCTAGATCTTGTAACAATGGGGACAAGAGAAACACTGAATGAATATATACATTCTTTAAGGCAGCTCTTCCTTGTGTAAATGTGTTTGAATCAGAAAATATTCAAATGTAAGGCTTATTCCTCTAGAGGTAATAGAAAAGTACATGTGTGTGTGCATGTGTATACATGTCTATACATACATGTATCTTATTTATGTATTAGTAAGTACTTTTATATTTAACTATTGTATATTATGTTAACATAAGTTTATGTAATATTTACCAAATATCTTGACATCTAAACAGAAATATGTATATATATACATATATATATACATATTACATACACACACATATATATGTATATATCTGTGCATAGGTATATAAACATGCATCTAAAATATATGTTTATCCACATAAATTAAATGCATATTACCTGTTGTCTTTATAAGACAATAGACCTTTGTATATTATTTAGTGATTATACTAATAAGAAACATGGACATAATATGCATACTCGATTTCTAACAAATTTTTTCCATGTTTTGTTCATTGGAATATAGTTTGTGAATGTGGACATTTCTAACAATATTGGAGATGTTCATCTACAATGTGCCAATAGGGAGCAGGGCACTGTAGATTCCATCAAGGTAAATTGACACCCTGTCCTGATGAGACTTAGGGAACTGTAGGAAACCAGACAAGGGGTTGTTAACGTGGAAAGTATGTGTTAGAAGGCTGAGATGGTGAGAGTCTATGGCAATGTACAAACATTTTGCTTTGCATATATATGGTGTACAGGACAGTAACATATGGACTCATAAGGCAGGGAAGAGACACAGGAATCCGTTGTGTGTGGGGGAGCATCATAGGTTGTCTGGCTGAGAGGTCAGTACGCACTCAGACACAGAGACAGGATTAACATTATATGGTCTTAGGAAACCAAAGATAGTTCTGGAAGGCAAAAATGGTTTTAGGAGGGCACCGTGGTGAGGGATGAGTACCTATGTGAGTTTCAGTCAGTTGGCAAAGATTGCAGTCTGTAGTAGAAGACAGTCCACTGCAGTGGTATCACCCTGCAGTTGTTTAGATTTGGAAGGTTTGTCTGGTGTCTGTGGCTGAAACGCAGACATGTCTGTGACAGGAAGATGTGGACACAGTCAGCAATCTTAGCGCTGTCCTCATTAGGGGATGTTTGTAATTCTGTTCCTCCAGCCTATTATGTCTTCCAGTCTCCTCTACAGGAGCTCCTGGTTTGCAATCACCAGTAGCATACCACACCCTAACATGTCTTTTGTGAATTCATACCTGAAAGCAAGCCTTGGTGTCTCTGGGTTCAGCTTCGCCACTTTGGTGTTCTTTCTCCAGGCTCTAAAATGAATCATGAGACGCTATTCCACACCTGTTACTTCTACATGACAGGAGAGAACATGAAACTAACACAGAAAGATCACATTCCTGGTATTTGATATGCCTTTTGTTTATCTGTTATTGTCTCTTTGAATTTGTAATTTATTTTGCAATGAAAGCTAAGAAATACAGCATTGTTAAGTCATCTAATGTGGGGCAGAACATCTATAAATGGCAAGAACCCACATATTTTAGTTTGGGTCCTGTTATTGCTAGGTACTAGTTTATATGACACAGGCCAATTTGACATTTTTCTTTTCAGCCTCAACTTCCTCATCTACAAAATGTAGCTGCCACTATCAACTGTCATTCTGAAAGTGAAACAAGTCATTTATATACAATGCTTGCAACAATCCGAGTTTCCATGAGTTTTATCCCTCAGGATGGTGCCTATTCTGCAAGGAGGAGTCAATTTCTCTGAAATTTTCTTAAAATGTATTCACTTTTTTGAGAGTGTTCTGTTACAT
The DNA here is from genome assembly GCA_019843815.1 of Montemys delectorum. NCBI lineage: Eukaryota > Metazoa > Chordata > Mammalia > Rodentia > Muridae > Montemys > Montemys delectorum. The sequence goes on along the minus strand of JADRCD010207788.1, from coordinate 16,278 downwards.
ATTTTGATCATAATCATCTCTCCTTCCCCAAACTCATCCCAGGTCACTCTCATGTCCATATCCACCCACATTTGGGTTTTGTCGCTCTTTTGTGAACCCAAATATTCTCTGGTGTGAGGCCTGTGCTGGAGCATGGTGGATCTATCAGGTGTCATGCCTTTAAAGAAAACCATCATTCCCTCTCCTAACCACTATCCACCAGTTGTCACTAGCTCTTTAGCCAGAGGTGAAATGCAGCTCCCCCTCCCATGCGCTCATTTTTTCTGGCTTGAGCTTATAATCTGGTTTTGTGCATGCTATAGCAACCAGTATGAGTTCACATGTGTAACTTCTCTCTTGTGTCCAGAAAACACTATTTTATTATAGTCATCAATGACTTCTGGCTCCCACTGTCTTTCATTTCCCTCTTCTACAATAATCCTTGAGCCTTAGCAGGGGAGGTGGAGGCATGTGTTTCATACAGATGTCCCATTTAAGGATGAACACTCTGGAGTCTCTCATTCTCTGCACATTAAGTAGTCATGGGTGTCTGTGTTAATAGCCACCTACTGACAGAAGACTTTCTCATGAGAGTTGAGATATGTACTAATTTATGCATATAACAAAGTCACCAGGAGTAATTTTAATACTATGTCCATTTAGCAGAACAATAATAATATGCCCTTCTCCATAGCCTACGATCTATGTAGCCACAGGTCTTAAGCTTCAATAATGATGCCGTATATGGGTTCTATGTAGTGGAGCATATCTTTAATCCAAGCAAAGTGTTTTGTTTTTCCATAATACTGTCATGATTATTGTACCAATGGGTATATTATGTCAGGGAAATCATTATTTTAATTCCTTGGGTTTGGGGAAGCCACCTAACACTGTGTTTACAGGTCTTGCTGAAAAGGCTGTTGCCTTTATCTCAATGTTATCTGGACTGACACACAAGTCTCTTTAATTCTAGAACCTCAATCATCATGTAATTACACATAAGTTTAATTGGTAATGAATGTCATAAACCAAAGTATGAAGAATTCTCTTTTCTGCATAGATTATCTCTATTAAGCGCATGTAAATATTTTAAAGACTTTTAAAATGCTGCCTTAAGGCATTTCAATTCATATGCAGATGTATCCCAGTGTGTACTTCACTTTCCAAATGTTTACTAAAAAATTTTTAGTTTTCTGTTAACACAAAGGAGGCCTTCAACATGTATCTTACCTTTAATGACTTCACAATTTGACACAAATCTAGACAGTTTTAAAGCCATAAGAGTGTAATTTACCAAAGCCTCCCCTATTAAAGGTGAGGAAGATGGCATCTAAAGAGATGAAGAGTATGCTCCAAGGTCCTATGACTAGCCACCAAGGATTACTTTAGGGTTAGGACTGAAGGACTTTAGGGTTAGGGTTCTTATTTCTTGACTACTGTCTTTCTAGTTAGGTTACCATATTACTTCATCATTTTCTTACTTAAAGCTTGCTTGGGATGTGATGTAAAATATGCTTTTGGCATAATTGTTGTGTATGTGTTACAAATAAACATTTTATATCATACTAGTTACTTTTCCTTTACTGTGACAAAATACTGGATGCAAGCAAGTTTCTAAAGGAAGAAAGGTTTAGTTTGGCCCATTCTTTTGAAGGTTTCAGTCCACACCATTACTTTTGGCAGAAGTAAGTAGCAGGGGTTCTTCTCACTTCATGTGTCTCAGAAGTAAAAGCAAAAGGGAAATGCAGGATTAAATATCCTTGCAAAGTGCATGTATGGAATGTCCTAACTCCCTCCACTTAGGTCCCACTACTTAAAGGTTCTCTTCCTTCCCAGAAACAATACCATCTGTTGACAAAGTCATTTTTCATCAATTTCTAGATAAAATTAGAATGAACTACACTTCCTCTATCCTGGTTCTAAGAGTCATGATCTGTGTATGGCTCCATTCCCCTCCATTTTCAAATTTAAATATACTTTCCACTTTGAGAAGTAATTACAAGAAGTGTCACATGTAACCAAATATGCCTTTTTCTCTTTAGCCAAAATATATCTTCCTTAAACTATAGTCATTGCCTATATTTCAGCAGTGGCAAGCAAGAGAAACTGCAGGATGGGTCTGATTGTTAAGGTCTTTCCTGTCTTATAAACAAGAGGTTAACATAAGCACAGTTGTTCTTTAGGACCAAGAAAATGTGGCTCACTCTCCCTGGTTTGGCATTAGAAAGTATATGCTGTTTTGGTTGAGTGAGTCTTGGATGAACCTTTTTGCTCACTTGACACCTCTGCCATGAGCAGAGCATATTCTTGTATAAGTGATCACAATTTCCCATTTATTGGGTATCTTTGGTGGTAAAATACACTTGTTTTCCTACTCCTTGTGTGGTATCATCAGTGGACTTGAAGGCCATTAATAACTCATCTCTCAGCCTCTGTTCTTGATCCTTCCTCACACTCTTGTAATCTTTCTCAGTTCCACTCTCAGGCTTGAACTATTTCCTTTGCTGTCTTCTGTCTACTCTGGGATGTTCATCTTTGTTACAGGACATTATAGCTATTGTTCTTCTGACAACTCACAACCCTGCATTGCTAAATGTATCAAGAATTTCCAGTGTTCGAAGCTCACTCAGCACACCCTAACTGATAATGGCCATTGTAGACTGAGGACTGGAAGATAAAGGTTTTGGTTTATATTTATGCTACCAACCGAGTAGCTTTCATACTATTATTCCAATTCTGTGAGTCTTAGTTACATGAGGATAAAATGGGGACAAAAAGCCATGCCTCATCTACTGAAAAGTTGCTTGGTGAACCTAGTACAGCAGCTCTTAGGAGATGCTTTTACAGAAAGTGACTTCATCTTCATCATTAAAGTTCATCTAAATTTCTCTCACCAGCAATCTCTTGATAAGACATTCTTTATTTTCAATAATAATATTTTAGTACTTTAAAATATCTCTGCTTTAATAGAAGAATTTATATATCCATTTAACTAATTTATAACTACTATTATCTACCATGCACCAAAGCATTAATGAGAAGACAGCCTAGTAACAAGAGCTGGTGTGATACTTTCCTTTATTAGAAGCTGACATTGACATTTAAATGGTGGTTAGCCTTGGTGATGTGGTGCGTTGGATAGAAGAAAGGAGATATTGAATTGAACAAAGTATGTTGGTATGTTCATGTCAGAAAATGTGATATGATAAGTATCACGTCAGAAAAATGTAAAAAGCTACAGGAGCATTGAAGAGGAGGTCTTCATGGTGCAGAAAGAGTTCCCTGAAGGAAATGACCTTCCGGAAGAGGCCTGTTGAAAATGGCGGAAGAGTAAAGGTTACAGCGAGAAATCCAGGTATGCTTACCCTAGGCTGTGGGGAATATTAAAAATGACCTTATGGTAAATTTTACTTAAAGTTTTGTTATTTAATTAGGTAGTTTAAGATAAGAACATGCACATTTCATCTATGTATCTCATTGTGTATGACTTGTAAGTGACCAAGCATCCATACAATTGATTGCTAACATAGTTTTGCTAAAGAAAACATACATTCAAAAAAGGTCAGAGAAACTGTTTCAGACATATAGAAAGTGACACATAAGAGACAATGACATTAAGAGGGAGAGAGACAATTCACAGAAGTTTCTAGAGGAGTAATGCAATTATTGAGAGAAAAATGAGGAAGGCTGGTTATGTGTGGTGGGCTACAGATAGATATCAATAATTTTCTTCCTCCTTGGGAAGGTACTAGAGGACCAATGAAAGCTGCCTCTCTTCATTTACTTGCTTTCTTCCTTTTTTCTCCTTTGTTCCTTTAAAAAATATTTTAGTGGGCCTTATATTATATTTGTATAATCTATATTTATCATTATTCTTGACTTTGATTTCATATCTTCCTGTTCAAAAGCTTATGGATTTCAGGCACACTTTTATAAATAACTTTTCATCATGTGTAGATGGGCCTTATTTTTCCTACCCACACTTCAGATCGTCATTGAGACTGTGCATAGTAGCCCCTGGCACATCAAGCTTCACAGCTCTGGGGATTATACCATTGATTGAGTCTAACATTGACACACATCATATCTAAATACAAGGCTTAGCTTTGTCTTGTGTCATTTGGCATGCAGGTGGTGCTATTCTCATAGGGCCAATGATGACTATACATCAAGGGGAATAGAATGAGATTGGGAGTTGCAGAGGGTTTACTGTGCACTTTACACTGTCCTCAATACTTTCTAGCATTTTTCTCTTTTATTTTTTACAATAATGTTGTGAAGTATGTGCAATGGATCTACATTGCAACCTAGGGAAACAATAAATTTTTGTAGAATAAAAAAGATTTGTTTGATTTTATAGGCCAGGACTCAGTAAACATTTTCCTGTAAGGACCAGATAAGATAGTAAATATTTTGGATTTTTCTACATGTATCACTTCTGTTACAGCTTCCCAGCTCAGCTATCCTTGTACAAATGCAAATGCAGACCATATATGAACAAATATAAATGGCTATGTTACAGTAAAACTTTTTAACAAAAATATGTGGTGGGCCAAATTGAACCCATGGGCTATAGTTGGCCAATCCTCATTAAAGATAATAATATTAACAAATTATTAATTACTGACATTCATCAACTGCCACTTTGTGAGCCAAGTGCTTTCTACAATCCTAACAATTCTCACAATTCTCCTTTATGAGGAATCATTTTAATCCTCTTCTATACTTGAGGACATTGACAACTACGGGAGATAATTTGACTTAAGTTATGCAGCTGGTCAGCAATGGAGCTGGGTTCTTCCCAGCTCTCTTCTGTTTGCAGGGTGCTGGAAATGCCACTGCTGTCTCTCAGGGTCTACCTGCCTCTTTGATTTAAGGTAGTTGAACGACTTAGAGACTATGATCCTCTCTCTTTCTTACAATGATAAATGACAATCTAACCCTTCTATTCTCTGGAATGTGACTCTTTTTCAACCTCCCATTTAAGTATTACTGTTAGTGAATGATCTATGATAGCTGTATTTTTGGGTTTTGAATGAATGAGTTAATGAAGATTGTAGCAGACAAAATAAGTAATAAATATAAATAGCAAATAGATAGTAAAACATCATTCTATTGGGCATTTACAACTTTCAGCGGCAGTGACTGGGAAGCCCCATTGAGGTGGTCAAATGTTTCAAATTGAGAACCTTGAACAGAGCAGAGCGGTCTCTTCACTAATGAGCTTCTGACCTCTTGCTCCTACAAGAGGCATTTTGATATTATAAGATGAATAATACTGGTCTCTTTTTTAAAAAGATTTTTCTTCTCCTTGTTTACAAAGACGTAATGTTTTTTTTTCTTTTTTTTTATTAGATATTTTCTTTATTTACATGTAAATTTTCCCTTTCCCAGGTTCCCCTCCAAAAAACAAACAAACAAACAAACAAAAACAACAAGAACAAACCCCTTCTGCCTCCCCCCTCCCCATGCCTGCCACCCCACCCTCTCCCACTTATTGGCCCTGGCATTCCCCTACACTGGGGCACAGAACCTTCACAGGGCCGAGGTCCTTTCCTCCTATTGATGATCGAATTTGCAGTCCTCTACTATACACATGCCGACCCACAAACCACAAGAAACTTAAGAAGAAGGAAGACCAAAAGGTGGACATTTCATTCCTTCTTAAAAAGGGGAACCAAACACCCACAGAAGGAGTGGCAGAGATTAACTATGGAGCAGAGACTGAAGGAAGGACAAGCATATAGCTATCTCCTGAGAGGCTCTGACAATACCTGACTAATACAGATGTAGAGGCTTACAGCCATCCATTGAACTGAGTACACGGTCCCCAATGAAGGAGTTAGAGAAATGTTCTATGGAGCTGAAGGGTTTGCAGCCCCTTAGGACGAACAACAATTACTAACTAGTACCCTCAGAGCTCCCAGGGACCCAACCACCAATCAAGGACTATACAGGGTGGGATGTAATGTGTTTTAATGTTGCCCTTTTGTCTGTTACTGAGCCTGGAGGCCAGCATGACCAAGGGACAGGAAGTTTTACAGGATACTTGATATAAACATGTCAATATCTGGGATAACAGTCACTTATTGCTTTTTGAGTCTTCTTTAAACAAATGCAAACACCACGTGATATGTTACCAATAGAACTTACAACATGCGTAGTCTGCAAGGGAAGGAGCACTGCCATATCCTGATTCTTCCCACTGACCAGAATGGAGTCAGGGCATTTCCTAGAGTACCTTCACACCTGGAGTTGGAATCTGTGTGCTAAGGACATGTAAAAACCCACTATAATTAGGGCTGAGCATATGATACAAAACTAACACCCAGACTAGAATGTGTGTTATTTGAATGGTTATGGGAAATGAAATTTTCTTTGATTTAAACTGGTGGTTCTCAACCTTCCCAGTGTTGAGACCCTTTAATATGATTCCTCATGTTGTGGTGACCCCAACCATAAAATTATTTTGTTGCTACTTTATAACTGTATCTTGCTAGTGTTTCAAATTGTAGTGTAAATATCTGATATGCAGCATATCTGATATATGACCCTTGTGGAGTTTATGATCCACAGGTTCAGAACTACTGGTTTAAGCTATTATTTTGGGTATCTCTTAGAGCATCAAAGTCTGTTTTCTATCTAATATAGGGGTTAATTTCCTGGGGAAACAGTAATATTCTTGTAAGTATCTCAGTAATATCTGTAGATATTTGTGCATAGCAGCATGTGTACTTTTAAAATTTGGGAGTAAATGAGATGAAAAAATAACATTTTCTTGGTATATCAAAGCATCTTGCTCTTTTCTTGGTGAATTCTGGCCCTGGTCTTGATCCAATAGTTTTGTCCCCACCTCTTCTGATTTTCCATTTTATTCATATTTAAATTCAGTTACTCTTGTCCAACCCTTAACCTTCTTTTCCTCATTAGCTCAGCATCTTTCTAGTTTCCCCACTTCTTTGTGGCCTCAAAGAGAAATCTTCTGGAGTCTGCTGCCAGCCTCGTTGTGGTCAAACAAATCCAAACAAAGCAAAACAAAACTGATTATAAAACCTGAGATGCTGATAACATTTAAAAATAATGCACATGGAGAAGCTTTGCAAGTTCCTAGCACTTCTGCATACAACGGGTCCTAGGACCTTGGCTACTGGTGTCCTTGGTTGGGTTTGAACCTGTGCCCTTTCTCTCTTTGAAACCCCGCCTCACCCTTACTCCTCTCTGTAGTTAATGGTGCTAGTTTTGCCCTCCAGGACCAGTTTCTTTTTACCCATTCCTAGTTCCCCTCCTGTGCCCAGTTGGCCCCAGTAGCTTCCAGAAGAGCCCTAGAGGGGATTGTCTCAGCAGTGGTTTCTCTGTCTTCTTCCATGGTTGGCTCTGATAGTTTATGTTACTGTGTAAGCTGAAAAGGAAACTGCACATAGGAGAAGCTGTTTATTTTCTTGCTTGTATGCCACCAATGTGATAAAATGATACCCAGAGGATGCAGGTCCTTGAGTTTTGTGTTTGTGGTATATTACACACACACACACACACACACACACACACACACACACACACACACACAGCTCTACAAAATGAAATCCAATGACCACATCCTCAAGTGCTATGTGGAGGAAAGGTCATTTCCAAACCATAGGGAGGGAAGTAAGGACAACTTCAGCAGATAGATGATATTCCTAGATATGTGTTTGGAGGAACATAAAGCTGCTAATTCTCCTTCTTGTTGGCTAGTGGTTTGAATTAAGGCACAGGAAGTGATGCTGGGTAAATTAATCAAGGGAGCCAAGATAAGCTCTGGGAGAATTGTTAGATATGGAGGAGATGGCAGAAAAACAGCTTCTCAGCAGAGCAGGGACAAAGCCATCCATGGAGCTACAAGTTGGGATTGCTAGAACCATCTTTTGCAACCAGAGGATTCTGTATCCACACTTGCCTAGGAGATGGCCTTAAATTCCAATTAATAACCCAATAGGAACACCCAGAGAAGGTTTTGGCTCTCTAGAGAGATAGTATGCTATGGCCAGGTAAAAGAAGGTGATGTCCATTCTGTTTGTCTTTTGAGGATAGTCCTGGAAATGCTGTTGAGTACTGAACTACCAAATCACAGCATGAGATGATCTGAATAGAGGAAACACAAAACTCCATGTATGGCCTTTTCCCTTCTTGGGTAGCAAAGACCCATGGAAACATCCCTCGATATGTTTACAGCAGCTTCTTATCCCTCCTGCAGGGTTGTGAATTGGGATCATTAAGTTTTAAGTTGCTCCGCTGTCTTCTGATAAGTGATTGTGCAAATATCAGGATGCTGGATGGGTAAAGCAAGTACTGGCATGATTCTTAAGCTCCTGTAACTGGCATCCAGAAAATGGTCATGAACAGCACTCATAGACCCTCCCCCAATTCTAAGCCAAGCCTACTGTATGTGCACCACATCACATTAAAATGGCAATGCTAAAAATTGTAACCATGTAGATGCAGAAACTATTAATGTTTCTCATGCCCTGTGGTGGGACAAAATATATTAAAAATTGATTTTCAGTTTCAGCCTTTGTCTATGTAACATTTATAATAAAGGATACAGGAGAGTGTATCCTTTAAAGTTGATGTTTCAGAGCATTTTGGGCATGTTGATGTTAAAATAAAGTTTTATTAATGACTTCATAGCGAATGGCAAAAGGTCAATATACGAATATGAATTTCATCTCCTAAAAAAAGAGAGAGATGTTTCTAGTGTTCTTCAACAATTACACACAAATAGGGATTTCTGCTACCTCCCTGATTTTAACCACCTTTAGATTTGAGGTTCTCCTCCAGATGGAATGTGAGCTGGGTATAGGAAAGTATACAGTTTATTTATCATCTTCTATTCTCTGGACTTTTTTCTTTTCTTCCTGCCTACTTCTATATATGAGAGGATATAGCTTGCTCCACTCCTAAGCATACAGCAGGTGGGAAGCCCAGCGTTCTTCCAGTTCTTTGTCTCTGGGATTCTATTATCACTTTATTCTATTATAATTGAAGAAGCCTTGCTCATTGGTGAAGAACACATTTCATTTTATTTGTTCCCTCCGAAGCTTTCTGAACGTGATGGGATGAACACAACATCCTGTGGGTGGTTTTATTTTTCTTTGTTTCTTTTCTTCTTCTTCTTCTTTTTTTGTTTTCCTCAGTCACTTTAAATAAAATATCCTTCTAAAAAGCCTGCCCCATTTACTCTGAATGTTTTTTGAATGTTTCACAGCTGTAATTCTCTAGAAATGAAATGGTGTGGTGCTTTTCTGATGTGTTTTCATTAATCTAGCATAGTTTTTACTGCTGATCTGAGTTTATCAAAGAAGGTTATAACCTTATAGAAATAACACTTCCCAAAGCTTGGATTTATCATGTGTTTTATAATTCTGTAGATGGTGTGGGCAAGAGGGATCTGCATCAGAAAACAGCCTTCGATTGAGATGCAGACTAGCTGCTGAGGCTGGGCATGATAATTGCTCAACCACCTAACGTGTCTGAAGAATGACATTTTATGCTAACTCATTCATCGTACTTTTAGAAAGTCCATGAGATAGATTAATAAAACATATCAAATTTTCTGTGCAAACCAAATGTTTATAATAAATGGGGCATGATCTAACTGTTCTGTTGTAAAGTGAATTAAAATAGTCCCTAGCCAGTAAACTCAAACAGAATAGAGAACGATGACTAGGGGAACTTCACAGGCAAGAATTTTACTATAGAATACATTATTTCCTCTCAGATGGCCTTCCCCTGCCACACTGAAGTGGGTTCACTGTAAGGCTGAAGTCTTTTCTCCAGCCAGTAAGCAGAGCTAGATGCAAATTGGATGCTTAGAGGCTGGGGTAGGGTGGGGTGCTAACTGGGTCCATCATATCTGAATGACCCTTCTACCACCAGTGCCCACTGGGGACTGCTGTCATTCTGATGTGCTTGTCTGCTCCCATTACACAGTGTACTAGGGGGTCTTTGTATAATAGTATGACCCCCATTTTATGTGGAAACAAAAAGCAAAGTAGAATAACTTGTGATGCATCTACCTGGTGGCTTCTACCACAGAACCATTTCCAAGCACATGGACATTTTACTTATACGTTATTAGCAAGTATGTATCCTGTTAGCCTTGAGAGTAGGGCTATTGAGGGGTGACCACCGTAGGACTTGAATCAGAGTGGAAAAAATGCTTTTCGTTTCTTTGTTTTTTATTTATTCTGCCCAAAGTGATATGCTTCTTAGGTGTTTTAATGTTATATCATAAGCTCATGTAAAGGTGGATGGCTTCTTTGAGGTTATGTTTAGTAATTTTTAGTTGTTTTTTATAATGAAAAGTTTTATGGAAACCTAGTCTTCCATCGCAGACGTATTCTCTTTAGAACAGAGGTGATTGGATTTGAAATTCTCTATTACAGTGGGCTCATCACACTCGAGACAGAAGTGACTAGAAGAGATGATGAGTATGCTAAGGGTTTCAGTCCATAGGCACAGGAAGCAGGATTTATCCACCTGGCATCAGTCCTGGGGCTGAGCATCATAGAAAGGCAACAGCTTTTCCCTCTTAGATAAGTCAAGGAAGGACACCTCAGCCATGAAGACAAAGGCAGCCATCAATTATAAATTAAATTACATAGGCTTTTGGTATTTTCCAGAACTAAGTTATACTATGCTACTCTAAGATTGAAACAAGTCAATAGCATATATGCTAGAAACAGGATTCTTGAGTTCAAATTCATATTCTGCCATTTACAAGCAGGAAGCCTATAGTTTAAATTACCACTTAAAATAACGAAGAGGCTAAGGTATCACATAATTCTTATTTTCATATGGACATGCAATGAAATGTTAGACAACATGCTCTAGGCAACTGAGGTTGTTAATATTATTTCATATCATAAATAGTTTTTTTTAACCAGGTTTGAATGTGTAAATAGCATATTGTCTACATAGTCCCAAATTTTCACAATTATGTAAATAGATTTCAGTGCCTGACTTTTGTGGATAAAGAAACTGAGGTCAGCTAACTGGTTAAGACAGTCTACAGTTCAGAGTGTACCTGACATTGCAAGTGGATTTTTTTTTTTTTTTTGCATTACAATCATACCTTTTCCACCTTGTTGGTTTTCCCTGTGTCTATACTCTTGGCTCCTAATTCTAATTCTGTGACTACAGTTGGCTAATTTAGGGCAATATATAGATAGACACAGGGCTAGGAACAAAGAAACCTGGGAAATGACTTACTGTATAGTTTCCTTATCACTTCAAAACAGAGACTCAGTTTTCTTCTATGTAGGATGGGAAAGAGTGGTCATCATATTAAGTCAGTACTTGCTTAATATAAAAAGCAGTTAGGACATTTAATGAGTATAAACACGACAGATAAGGCTTTGGCCTCCAAGATCATGGACAATACTTGCAAAGGGTTAACACAGTTTTCCTATGTAGCAATTCAACCACTTCTATGCCATGGAGATATTACTGCTCTTATTAGTATTATTCTGAATCCCCTGAGAATATTTATTCTGCTACCATATAATGCTGAAAACATATTCATGCATCCTCAAGCAGAGAACAGTTTTTGCTCTTGGTATGTTATTGTTGGCTCCTCAGTAGATACCGGACCTGATATAACTTATCTTCCAATCCACCCATCACTTGTACTTACTGTTTATGTTATTTTTCCCTTTTCATTCTGCCAGACCATTAGAAGTCCTTTTCTTTTATTTCCAATAGCCTTCAAATTAGCAGGAAAACATCAATTATTTCCAAAGCCAGTCTTTTCCCCTCTGTATACCCACTGTATGTTGGTCCTTTCTGTAGCCTATGGTAGTACCTCTCAGGGGTTACCAATGCTCACTGGCACCAGCAAATTCGCTATGTTTTATGAATGTTAGTGTCCTCTGCCAATGCTGTTCTGTGTTTTCCCTTGAGCTGTTGATTTCATTTCAGAAGTACATCCTATATATTCAATTAGGAACACTTAAAAAAATTCTTTTTTTTCCTACTGGTTTATGGTCCCATCTGGAGGAAGGGAGTTACTTTGCAGAATAAATTGAGTGTGAAATTTGGCTATGCAATAAGAATTTACTTCCGTTAAGGCAAGGAGGAGAAATGCAGAAAATTCAAATCATGCATAGAAATAAATGCTTTATCTTTAAAAAACATATAAATAGACATCAAACACCACGGAAACATAGAGGGTTTCCCTTCCTTTTTTAAGAAACAAATTTGTGTGCAATTTCAGAGCAAAAACTTTGCAAGGGAAGATTGTGCATGTCCAATGCTGATAAGACTGCCCAAATATAAATTTTATGATGCATTTTCTTTACAATTCCATCTTTATACCAGCACAATCAGAGAAAGGAAAATAAAGTTTGAAAGCCTTTGGAGAGCCAAGGGCAGGCACCTGAGGAAAACAGGGAAGAATTGAGAACCTGATACTGTAGCTAATGTGTGACATTTTTGCTAAGGCTGCATTCCTCATAAGAAGGTACTTACTCTAAATCTTTTTTTTTTCCTTCTTCATCTGCAGGATTGTCCTTTCTGTGTATACTTGTCAGTGATTAAAAAGAGAAATGCAGAGTAGGAAGAGAAAGAGGAAGCAAGAGGGATGTTTGCAATCCCCCAATGTGAGCCAAGAAAATCTGTGGTAGAAGGACTTATCTCATTTTGATCTAATGCAGTTACTCTTTACTTAATCAGCATCCTCAAGTTGATTTCCTGGCCACAAGTAGCAAGTCACAGGTTAAAGAATGAGGAGTTTCTTTGGAGGGGCCTCACTGTAGGGCAGCTTGCATTATATACAGAAAATTTATCTTTCAAAAGATTCTTAGTAGGATAGCAATAGTACTTTATGTTTTTTGGAACACATTTGCCATATCATGACATGGGCAAATGGTGTCTAGACTTTATTAAATTTGGGAACTACTGATTAAACAAAGAAAAAAAACCAATTTATTTCAGGACTTTTCAAAGTCTTCAGTATATTCATGAATGTTGTAAATGTCTAAGACAGGGACACTGTCTAGCAGAGTAGTTTTGTTTTACAGTAAACAATTCACAAGCCTGTGATTCTTTGGAACGTACCTGAAGCCATAACAGCACAATGTTCTGCCACAAATGCTCAGTGCAGGTTATCCTTGGAAAGGAGGCAGGCATGTAGTCCATGAAGGATGTGCTGGATCATGGTGTTCCAGCTTAGTACACTTTGCTTACCTAAGGGGTGGTTGTGTCTCATCTGTGGTCCAACTTCTGCTTTGTCTGTCTGGACTGAGAATACTTTGAATCTTTTTGTCTTGCACATCTGTGCTTTCTAATTTTAGAAGCCAATGTTTATTTGCAGGAAATATTGAACTCCTCTTCCCAGTCTAGGTTTATGCTGCTGGCAAGAATTCTCACATTTTCATTTTTATCATTATCTCTTTAAACCTGATTGTGTTTAACTTCTTCCATTTTCATTACTCCTGCACGCCACCTCAGTGGCTTTATGTTTCATGTTTTCCTTGCCTTAAATGTCTGTGCCCATCTTTCTCGGTTGGGTTTGAGGACAGTAAATTTCCTCTTTTTCAACCTGATTAACTAGTGTGACTGGGGTGAGCAAGGGCCAGTCAGAGCATGCTGTTTACAAGTATGGATGCTTCTCTAGATGATAGGTTCTATGTTTAGTTAAAAAGGACCACTTTATGTTTAAAAAAAAAAACTAAAAGGAAGTTCAACAAATGAAGTTAGAAGCCTGACATCCAGGGCCAAGGTGCCAGCTTCATCATGTGACAAGAACATTGCTGTTTGGGGCCCTTTCTTAGCAAGGATGGATTAACCTGTAGCAAGTAGCAAAATAGGTAAGTTATAAACATACTTAACCATGCAGGTGCCACGAATTGTTTCTGTATAGAATGTGGATATTATGTGAAACCTTACCTCCAAGATCCTTGTAGGCATTCTACATTAGTATCCTACATATATAAGGATATATTCAGAAAACTTGCACAAATATTTATACTTTAATGTGTGACTGTGCCTATATGTATCTCTCTCCACGTGCACATGCACATGAGAAACAGAAGTGGTGGGGGGGCTCCATCTACAGTCCTTTAGTCATCAGAAGTCTAGATTGAAGCTGATTGCAGTGCTGTGCTAAGTACACCTTTTTTACCTGTTGGGTTCTAGAAATTCCTGTAAAACTAGGGCATGTGCATCTAACAGATTATCCAAGTAACCAGAAAACATGTGCTTTAAATGTTAACAGTGGATGTAGTTGTACTTTGCTGAATACCAGACTGGGGATATCATTAGATGGGTAGCACGAAATAGAAATAGTCATTATTTTTTATATGGAAAGAAAGACAAGAACCTGGATTTTTTCTTTAACCTTCAATCAGAAGCATTGTCATTGAAACTGTGGAGAATGGAAACTATGTTGGTATTTTTTCCACCAAGGTAGAAAGGAATTACATTAGGTGGTGACCTGGTCTCTGTCAGCTACAGGTCACACATTTTGTAAGGATCAGCAGACCTTCATAAGCATTAATTGATCAAGGCAAAGAACATGACATATGAATCCATGATTGAATCCACACCTTTTTTTGGAGGGTCACATTCTAGTTTTTAATTGTGCTAAGCCTCTAGGTGGCACTTCCCCATGGTTACCTGCCTCTTCTGTGATCACATCTTGCAAAACTTCTTCTAGACACAAGCAGCCAAGCATATAAATTATGATTTGAAAAATTGGAGGGGCTAGACTGGGACATGTGTCTAACAGCTTGTTTTCTTCTATGTTGCAAAATAGCAGGGATGTGTTCAGAGCTGCAAGGTCCATCTGACTTCAGGTCTCCTGTTAACTCCTTCAGTCTTGTTACACCACAACCTCTAAGTTCTTTGCAGCAGCAGGTGAAGCACTGTGATGCCTTTTGGCTTCTCATCCTACTCAGTGGTTACTGCTATGCTGAGTGGGGATGTGCTGGGCTGCAGTGTTTACTCTAGTCTTTGGCAGAATTATGCAGGAATCCTTGGCTTCAGCCGCAAAGGACAGCTCAAGGAAGAGTCTGAGTGTTAGTAAGTCTACATTGCTTTGAGCGAATGCAGCACTGGGTGGTCATATTCTAAATGTTCCATAGGGTGCTCAAGGTAACAGGCACATGTATCAGTGCCATTGTCTGACCCTGTTATGTTGGCTGTGGAATATTGGAAGTGGTTTCCTTATCTCAATGGAAAAAGAAGGAGAGAGAGAGAGAGAGAGAGAGAGAGAGAGAGAGAGAGAGAGAGAG